>CM056945.1:20702592-20800043 GCA_029856935.1 Cyclocarya paliurus | reverse complement strand
CATATGAGGAAGATATTGTGTAGGCACATTTTGGCCGTATTCAGATAACGAGATATTATATTTTTGTCAGATAATTATTTTTTTTAGATCGACGGAGGAAGGAGATCAAACGGTGATATACGTTGATCCATAGTAGCTATGATACGGGGGAACAACGGGAAAATTCTAATAGATATTCAGAGATGTTGAATATCTATTATCAGATAATTACTCTTGCAGCAAGTTTGAAAGAGCATACTCGGATGTGAAAGCTAAGTTATATGCAATGATTGAGTTATATCGTGCCAACCAAGAACTCCCATTGATGACCCAAATTGGTTCAATGTTCCAATATCGGTAGGGGGCATAACTACTATCGGTGGTTCTGGGCAAGTATGTAGTCTAAATGTTGTGCGTTGGAAATGCAGACCCTCATCTCTGAGGAGAGCATCCAGGATGGAAAAAGATATGTGAAAAGTTAAGGCGAAAACAGAAAAAGCAAAAGGAAAGGGGAAACGCAAAAAGATGCATCTATTTTTTTTTTTGATAATGAATGTAAACTTCATTTCATCAAGGTAAAAAACCTTAGAAAAGTGTACAATAGTGCTAATCAATGAAAATTACATTTTCAATGAAAGTAGGAACACTATTCCACCAAATACTTGTATCATCAATTGACCATTCATGTCTAGCAAGTCTATGGGCAGCTTCATTAGAGGACCTGTTACTGTATTGTAGAGAACATAGTGAAAATCTGAGCATCAAGCTTCTAATCTCAGCAACAACTGATCTAATTGAAGCATTAGAATCTGACATTTTGTTTACTTCTTCCACCATGAACATACAATCACTCTCAACAACCAGATTTGAAATCCCCATATTTATGCATAACTGGAGACCTCTCAACAAAGCTACTGCTTATACCTGCTCTGGCTCCATCTGCGACAATTCTGATCTACTTGCAGCCATTATAACTTCCCCCAAATGATTTCGAAGAATAGCACCCAAGCCAGCCTTATTTAATTCAAAGAATAGTGCCCCATCTACATTAAGTTTGAGAGTATCCTGAACAGGTGGAGACCATCTATACTGCAGATTTTTGGGATTGATTAGCCCACTCGGAAATGCAGCAGTAACTGTCCTTAACTTCCTTGAAAGGCCAAAAGCAATGACTTGTTGGGGTGGTAAAGATATTTGGTCATGGATCATCTTATTTCTTCGGAACCAAATTTCCCAAGCCATCAAAAAGAAATCAGTTACTTTATCAATTGAGCCCTTAGAGAATATTTCTATGGTTGTTGCAACAAAATAGCTGAAATGAAATGGTTGCTGTAAAACAACAAACTTTTGGACCCAGAACTCATGAATGGTGGGAAATAGTAACAAAGCATGGGTTAAGTCTTCCATATGGTGTTGACAGAAGCAACATTCTCCACTAATCTCCAACTTTCTGTTAATAAGATTGGCCTTAGAAGGTAGCCCTTCCCTACAAGCTCTCCAAGTGAATACTTTAACCTTTTGTGGAACTTTTAAATTCCAAAGAGCAGTCCAAAATTTTTTCATGAAGGCACCATTAGAAGCTTCACCACAGTTTGGCACTAAACAAGATTTAAAAAATCTGTAGGCACTTTTAACAGAGAAATTACCTGATTTTTCATGCTCTCACATCCACTTATCCTTAGCACCTAAGTAACTGGGGAGCAATCTTAAAATAGACTCTGCAATTCTTGGATTGAAGAGGGCTCTAACTTTCGAAGGATCCCATCTGTGTGTATTCATGTCAATTAAGGAGGAAACCTGCTCCTCCAGCTGCAAAGTTGTCTCTTCACTCTGGTTGCTACCTTCAGCACATATAACCTGCCTCAAATTTCAAACCCCAGGGATCCAATCATCATTTAAGATGTGAATAGATCTTCCATTCACCACATTCCACCTTCCACCTTTCACCAATAGATTTTTTGCCACCCACATACCTCTCCAAGCATAGGAAGGGTTACCACCCAGTGCAGCCACCAATACATTTCCATGAGAGAAGTATCTAGCAGCATACATTCTATGGAATAGGCTATCTGTATTTTGAAGTAATCTCCAAGCCTGTTTTGCCAACATAGCCATATTAAAGACCCCAAGCTCCTTAAAACTCATCCCTCCAACAGCCTTTGATTGACACATCTTCTTCCAGCTTATCCAATGTATTTTCTTCTCCTCCTTTTTCTGTCCCCACCAATATTTGGCCATCATACTTTCAATCTCACTGCAAAGCTTGGCTGGGAGTTTAAAGCAACTCATGGCATAGGATGGAATTGCTAATGCTACAGCTTTGAGTAGAGTTTCCTTACCACCTTGAGAAAACATGTTTCCATTCCACCCTTGCAGTTTTAACCCTACTTTGTGTTTGATGTCACTGAATGCATTTGATTTAGACCTGCCTACCATAGGAGGCAATCCTAAATACTTTTCATACTGCTGTAATTGAGAGGAACTCCAAAGATTCATGATGGTCTGTTTCTTATCCATAGCCACATTAGCACTAAAAACCATTGAAGTTTTTTCTTTGTTTAACTGTTGCCCTAAAGCCACTTCATTCTGATATAGCAGAGATTGGAGCTTGGAACTAGTAGCTACATCTGCTGCACAGAAAATCAAACTATCATCAGTAAAGAGCAAATGATTAAGCTTTGGTGCCCCACGACAGATCTGGATACCAGGTATAGAATTGGAGCTCCTTGCTACTTTTAATAAACTGACCAATCCTTCCGTGCACAAGAGAAATAGATAGGGGGAAATGGGATCTCCCTGTCTCAATCCTCTAGAGGGATTGATAAAACCAGTTGGATAGCCATTAACCAACACAGAAAATGAAGGGGTCATCACACACTTCATCACAATTTGAATCAAATTTTCATGAAACCCAAGCCTTCTCATAACAGCTTCAAGGAAACTCCATTCAACCCTATCATAAGTTTTACTCATATCAAGTTTAAGGGACATGAACCCTTTCTTTCCTTTCTTCTTCCTCCTCAAGAAATGAAGGACTTCATAGGCCACAAGCACATTGTCAGTAATGAGCCTACCTGGTAAGAATGCAGATTGGGTATCTGAAATAACCGCAGGCAGAACTTGCTTGATACGATTAGCTATGACTTTAGACATTAGCTTACATATAACATTACATAAACTAATAGGTCTAAAGTCACTAACTCTTTGAGGATGCTTCTTCTTAGGAATAAGAGTTATATAAGTGTGATTTACTGACTGTGGGAACTCACAAGAGTTCAAAGCTTTTAAAACAGCAGAGGTGACAGAACCTCCAATATCAGGCCAGAATTTTTGATAGAATAGAGGAGGCATGCCATCAGGTCCAGGAGCTTTAGAGGGGTGCATCTCTTTCACTTCTTGTAGAACTTCCTCTGCTGTATAATCTTTAGCAAAGTCTTCATTCATTTCAGTGGTGACCTTCCTCTCCATTGTATCAAGAATATTTGTCTGCTCTCGGGACCCTGTAGATGTAAACAAAGAAGAGAAGTGATTAATAATCAATTGCTCACAGTCCTCCCCTTCCTTCCACATTCCCCTATCATCCATCAGCTTAGAAATATAGTTCTTCTTCTTTCTCTGAGAGGCTTTTGCATGGGAGAATTTAGTGTTTTGGTCTCCTTCAGTTAACCATTGTGCTCTTGACCTTTGTTTCCACATTATCTCCTCTCTATCCATCCATTTCTGTACTTCATCAGCAGCAGCACTCACCTCACTTGCTTTTAAAACATTTGGATCTTTCTCTTGTTCCAAAGCCAATCTATTTTTAGCTTCCTTCAGCTTGACATGAACCTTACCAAATGATGCCTTATTCCACCTCTGTAGCCTTTCACTGCAACCATCAATACACTTAGTGAGTTCAGGCAGACCTCTACTATGATCACCCTTGAGACACTCCTTTTTAATAATTTTTGAACAATTAGCTTCCCCAATCCACATTGCCTCGAATCTGAAAGGCTTCAATCCACCCCGTCTAATACTTGCACCTTCTAGTTCCAACCAAATCGGGAGATGATCAGAATAAGATATAGAACCATGATAAACAGAAGCTCTACTAAAGAAATTACACCATGAGCTATTTCCAACAAATCTGTCTAGCCTTTCAGAAATCTGGGCTGCATCCTGTCTACCATTACACCAGGTGTATCTAGCCCCATTGAACCCAAGGTCCTTTAATTCACAATCCAGAAACATATGTTGGAAGTCAATCAGCTGTTGATTTGGCCTTGCTCTCCCCCCCCCCCCCCCAATTTCTCTTCTGGTATTAGGATCTCATTAAAATCTCCAAAAACTAACCAAGCCTCAGAGGGGCCCTTGTTCAAACTTCTTAATAAGTTCCAAGTTTCTATTCTTCTCATATGATCAGGTTGGCCATAGATCCCTGTTAAGAACCAATGTCTAGAATCTTCAGTTATCTTAGCATTAATGTGAGAGGCAGAATAACTAAGGATAGATAAGTGGACATCATCCTTCCATAGCAATGCAAGACCCCCACTACGACCCACAACCTCAACAGTAAGACAACCATTAAACTTTAACCGAACTTTGCAGTACTCCATTTTGACAGCACCAAGTTTTGTCTCTTGCAAGAACAAAACATCAGGATCTTCTTTTCTGATAAGATCAGAAAGAGTACGAATACCACGAGGGTTCCCAAGCCCTCGGGTATTCTAGCTAAGGATCTTCATTGGTATCGGTGGGGCTGAGCATCAACCACCACCGATATCTTTTGATTATTATCATCCTTATCCCCATTGATCATTGCTTTACTCTTTAATCTCTTAGAACTTCTAGCCACTCCCAACTGATCAGAGTCAGGATCCCTCTTAGAACACCTTTGAACAGAGAGGGACTTCTGTGATTGAGGTCTAGGAACACGTTTCCATTTACGTGGAAAAGAAGTGTTTTTGGAGACTTCAAACTCTTCAAGCATAAACTTCCCGCCCATATTTTTAGCAACCATCTCCTCAGAGGAAAAAACAGGGGTAGCCCTCTGGTGCTCGTTATCCATACTACAATCAACGTAATCTTCACTAGGTAACTGTACCTGATTTTCTCCTGAAAATTCGTTGCACAGTTGTTTACCCGAGATATCCTCCATCTCACTAACCTCTTGTAACGAAACAGTTGGAATGTTATCATTCTTTTGAATATTAGCCGAGATTTGCTCCATCAGTTTCTCCTCGCAGGACTTATTAGCATTAACTTCCATATTCTGAGATACCGGAATATCACCGGTGATCGGATCTTTCTTACGAGATATCGAAAAACTGCCATTGTTTTGCAGTAATTGCCTATCACGAACAGGACCCCCATAATCACCAGCATTGCCTGCACGTAGCCATGGTCCATACGGGAAGGCAGAAACTGGTAATTTCTCCATCTCAGGACCACCTTGACTGCATTCCTTATGATTATGTCCTAGTAAACCACAGACATAACAAAAGTTTGGGAGTCGCTCATAAGAAAAATGAACCCAAATAGGATCTGAAGAACCCACACAGATTGTTTTTTCCATGCAACAGAGGTTTTTTCACATCCAAACCAATTCGTACTCGCATAAACTCGCCCCAGGCTAATTCATCCTTCTCCAAATCCACTTCTACCACCCTTCCCAACTTGTTGCCTATGATATTCCCCATCTTCCAGTTCCGAGCCATGATCGGTAGATCATGAATATGAACCCAGAACAGAGCCTCAGTAAACTGCACTTGATGCACTTGTTGCAGCCCTTCAACATCACTGGTTAGCACCAAGTGCTTATCAAATGACTAAGGGCCCTCTCGTTTGACTCGTTCTTTATTCCTGACATCCTCAAACTCAGCAATGAACAGATTAAAATTTACCTCTTTTATAGGACCGGATCGCCATAGCTTCTTCATCGTTTTCTTGAGAGCTTCCCTATTAAAATGTTTACCCGTGTGAAGTGTAAACAATAAACACCTTTCACCTCTATCTAGAGCATAGTCTAAGGTCTCTTCCTCCACCACCAATACTTCCTCCTCCGTTTCTGTTAAAGACAAACGTTCATACATCCTCTCTAAGTTACCATCCGTAGCACTAACTCGCAAAGAATCAGATGAATGAGACCCAACGATAGAAGACCTGCATGCAGCAGGAGTGGGCACCTCTACTCAGGGGAACCCTTGAGAGGAAAATTTTTTATTGTCCACTAAAAGATGCATCTATTTAATATGACATTTTCTTTTATATTTTACAACGGCAAATATGACAATTTTGTATGCTTATTTGTTATTTCATTATTAGGGAGATGAAGGAGATACACCCATATTGAGCACACAAAGATCTTTATTTGACTATTCAAAGATTGAACTGGCCAATGCTGGACACGTGCAGGTATATTTATAAGTTCACTAAACAGTCTAGAAATCTAATGTAATTGGCTGGGTTTTTACAAGTATTTTTGAGCAGGCCATTCCAGAAAACACTGCTTTTGACATTAGTGGAACCCAGATCCAAGGAATAGTGATTCAAAGTCAAGAAAGTGTTAGTGTATCCCAAATTTTATTTATTTATTAATGTACCTGGTTATAAAGATGTAACGACCCGATCCTATATTATTAGGGTTAATTACGGATATTTTATTGGGCTCGATAATTAGACTATTATTACTTTTTTTTTTATATAAATGAGTTTAAGCCTATAAAAGAATTTATCAAACATATTATTTTTTTTTAACTTATATTTAAGCCTCCATTATTATTATTATTATTATTATTATTATTATTTCTATTGTTTTATTATTATTATTTCCATTGGTATCAGTTTCTACTTCTAGTGTTTTACTATGATCCGAATGGTGTTTTATTGGTAGAGTTCTCCTATTTTTTTCTTACTTCCTTTTTCGTATGATGCTTATCCTCTAGTCGATTAAAATCCTAGTGGGAAACCAACTCCCAACTTCAAGCTAAACCAACCCAGTCACATTCGGTTTCCCCCACCCTGCACGTCTCACACTCACATGCATGCACATCACGTACACCTCTTGCACCGATCGACTTAGTGTTTGTATCCTCTTAGGATTGGGTCTCCTTAATGCAGCCAGATTCCTCCTCTCCCTTGCCTATATATGCCAACCGAAACCTCCTGGCAAACACACACAAACTCACACCGAAAACAGTTGCTGGAGTGTAAACCGAGAGGCCAATTGCAGTGCAATCCGAGCCCTCCTGTGGCCAACCCGCGAGCTTCATTCATCACCATCACCGCTGCCCATCATGCCACGACCACCACCTTGCTGAAGCCGTCGCCCAGCCGCCGAAAACCACCCCAGAAAAAATACTCTGTTTCGCTGCACCGAAACAGGGGAAGTGCATTCCACCGTAAGCCTCTCTCGGCCCAGCCACTACCGACCCCACTGGGTCACCGGACCACCACCACGAAGCCAAAAACCGCCGACCAACCCAACCCCGGCGTCCCCACTCCATCCCGGTAAACCAAGACCGCCGCTGGCCTCCTCCTCTCTCTCGGTCGTTCCCAGCTTCACCGAGCTCTCCCTCCCCTCTCGGCTTCGCACCACCGTAGTGAAGGCTAGAGCTGCACCAACTCCACTTCCAGCCACCTTGAGCCACCGTCCAGCCCCTCCCCCGTGGCACACACCTCCTTCGGTGAGTCTCCGTTTCCCTCGCACACACTCGGTTTCCTTCACAGTGCAGTACGTAGTCTTGGTTTGAATAATTGCATGCATAAGTGGTTGTTTACAAAAATGCCCTTGGCTGCCTCTAACACTTGCCGTGTAACCTACTCTTATTTTTGCACTATAAATCACTTGGTATTAATATGTTTGGGTCGGTTTGATACACTGCATGATAACTACGTTTTATTGAACCGAGCCCTCTATATTTTATAAGTTTTTAAATGAACTTGTATTTTAAATGACATTAGTATTTATTTGATTTCTTTTTAAATTAAATAATTATTTTAATAAGGAGAAAGTAAATCTATTTTAATAATCGAAGTTTTTATGACTTATTTTAATAGCCCAAATATTTTACTAAGTTATAATATGTTATTCGACTATATTCGGACTCTAAATTATTTTGGACTTAATAATATTTTATTAGAGCGAAGATTATATTTTTAAAGGGGGATATGCTTGTTTCTTAAATAGATTCGTGTTAAAATTAGAGTAAGTGGATAATAATTAATTGTCGATGAATTTAGGTAGATGATAGTGTTTTAGGGATTAAGAGAGTCACGAAGGATCAAGATTTAAGAAATATAGGCTATTTAGTATTGTAGGTTTTAATTAAAATCATTGGAAATTTATGAGAATTTCGTGTTATTTTTATAGGCGATCGATTACGTGCTGAAAATAGTGGATTAGCGCTGCAAGGTAAGTAGCATGATCATACCCTTACACGTATGTACGGTAAACGACATGTCTTTTATAAAATATTATGCATGTATACCCTTCATTGGAAGCCCCTTTTTTACGTACCCAAGACATGATAAAAATATGAAAATTCATGATTTTATTATGCATCAAGATATTTATGAAAACTCATGATTTTATGAAAAAAATTATGCATCAAAAGATTTATGAAAAGTTATGATTTTATGTGAGAGTTATGCATTAAAATAATTTATGAAAAGCCATGCATGATTTTATGTGAAGATTTAAGCATTAAAGTATTTATGAAATATCATGATTTTATGTGAGAAGTCATGCATCACGACATGTTATGAAAGAATGCGATTTCATTTGAAATCTATGATATGATATGACAAGATATGACAAGTATGAAGGTGATTTCTTTTGAAATCTATGATATGACAAGATATGACAAGTATGAATGTGATTCCTTTTGAAATCTATGATATGACAAGTATGCAAGTATGATTATGATGAAATAAGAATGATAAGATACGTAACGGCCTATGCTATGATATGAAGACGGTACCTATGTTATGGGCATATTGCATTACCAGGTCGTACATGCTGGTAGTGCACCCAGTATGTCTTCCTTATGTATGGATTCCACAACCCGCGGCCACGGGCGGAATCGGAATCTATTTAGATTCGCTAACCCTAACTCACGGGGGTCAACAGTGGGTAACGGCCTATGACAAGTGAAAGATAAGCTCATGTTCATGTTCACGTTCATGTTATTTACGTATGTATTTATAAGTAAACACATTTTTCAAGAAACCTTATGTTTATTATGTTTACTGTATGATGTGTGCTTATTGAGTATTCGACTCATTTTAGTTTGTTTTCATGTTTTTAAACCACCCCAGGTGATGAAATTTATGAAGATGAGACTGCAGGACAGGACTTGACCCCGGGAGGCGAGACAGAGGCCTAGACAGATTATGATATGATTAGTTTTTATGGTTTAAGATTTAAGTAAATTATTTTGATAAGCACATGAGACATCCGTATATTTTTTTAAATAAGTACTTCCGCAGACTCTATGTTGGATTTTAAGTATTAATTAAATTATATTTTATTTATGGAATCTTTTGCATCTAGCTCGTTATTAAAAGGAAAAAGTTTTAGTCAAGTTCAGTAGTAGCACACTGGCTCTCCGAAAAATTCTAAAATGTCTTTATTGGGGAGCGGGGTGTTACAAAAGATGACATTAATATACACAGTTTTATTGTTTACAGATGCAAATTGGGTTGGATAGATCACAGCAGATGGACTTTGGGATGGATGGATCACAACTGATGCAATGATTTAATTAAATATATAGCTTTTAGTATTGTGTATTGTGTTTTTTGTATTTAATGCACTTTTGTGTAAAGAATGTATTGGACTTTGTCTTAAAGTGCATTCTGACATCCATTGGTATTGGGACATACTAAAGAGCTTTTAGTATTGTGTATTGTGTTCCTCTAAGATGTGTGAATCAATCTTATATGATTTCTACTTCAACGAAGATTGACATTGCTGGAGTTAACGTGGATAAGTTTGGTGACAAATATTTTGCTAAGGAAGTTTAGAAGAAGAAAAAGAAAGGAGAAGGGGAGTTTTTTTAGGCAGAGAAAGAGGTTAGTTTATTTTGAATATCTTGTTTTTTCATGGCTATAACATGATCTTGTTTTTTTGGTTTCACAGTTTTGATTATCTCTTATCTGTCCAAATTTTAGGAGAGAAATGTGCTCCCACAAGAGAAAAAAGATGATCAGAAAGCTGTTGATGCGGCATTGTTAAATCTGTTTCAGACTTGAAGGCCTACTTGGCTGCAAGGTTCTCTTTCAAGGCTGGCATGAAACCTCATGAACTAAAGTTTTAGATGAAGCACAGGCAAATTAATAGGGCTGATTCTCTTCATTACTCATGGTTTACTTTCTTTGAACTTGTTCATGGCCGTTGTACTCTTGATTGAGCTTCATGACTTTATAAGATATCTTGAAGGGCTTGTTTTGTTGAATTTAAAAGGATTTATCAGAAAACAATTTTCGTATCCTACCAGATGGCATCAATGGCCTTTCTAAATTAAAAAAATCTGCATTTAGATCAGTGCAAGTCTCTTTACTCAATTTCGGGACTCCCTGCAAAAATTGATAGTTACATTCTATGTGTTTTGTTCAATGGATTTTCCTTTTTCCAATTTTGGTTATGGAGATGCAGGTGACTAATGACATGCACATATATATGCATACATAGTGATTGAGCGAGGCCATATTTCTATCAGACTTCATGAGTTACCTCATGGCCGATCAAAATCCTAATGTCGAAATTATTTTGTGCTTTCTAAACATTCTATCCATCTAGCTAGCTAATGTTGTTATGCACCCTTGTACCAAATAAGCACCAAAAATCAAAAGCACTTGAATACCATGAAGATTCAGGACTTGAAATGAACGGTATGGTAATACAACACTTGAAATGAATTAAAAACACATACAATATTTTACCATAAACATTTGTAAGGAGAAAACACATACAAATCCTTGGTTCAAGCATTCTGACAATAAGCATAACACAGTAGGCAATATTGAACTTAATATATTTACATCAAGTACACAGTTCAATACTTAGGTACTAACACTGGGCGGCATCAATTACTTAAATACTACCAAGTAACATGCAACTACAAATAAAAAAGCCCAAAACACCTGAAGTAGTATGCGTCCACACCTCATTTCATAGTCTTGTTCCAGAAGCACCATCTCTCTATTGGATACCACTAGCTCTCTCTTCTAGATTTCATCCACTCTTTTACAGAGCTTAGTCTTTGTCTTTTCCACATCGTCTAGCATTTTCTCGAGCTCCTTCTCCTTCCTTAACAGTTCATTGTTTCTTTCTTGAAGATGGAACTCAATCTCTCCATTACTATCTGCTCACTTGAAAAATTTATAGTATGGTAAACCCTAATCATTTTATATATGTAACAAAGCTACATGATGTACAACATATTCATCACTATAATTTACAAGTTCTAGAACTACAAATAATGTAATTACCTTTGTATTTTACTTTGGACACCATAAGAAGGGTAGTCCTGGATTTCTTGTAGTACTTGAATATCTCAATGTGGCATCGACCTTACAGAAGTAGTGTGCTTGTCCCAAAGTGCGTTTTGCAAACGATGAAGAAGACATTGATGATGATGATGACATTCTAACATGATGTTTTATAAATTATTACATGCAAAATCCAAAAAACTATATGACTAAGACTGATGAATTGCATCAAATTGAAACTTGTGGGTAGACACTCTGGTCATAGGTATACAATGTCTTGAAAAAGATACAATAACTTAGAAGAGTCACATGTACTATGCTATTGCTATAATATGAATGTGTGCACAAAGAAAGAAGAAGAAGATGAAAACATATATGAGCATGTGATGGTATCAAGAGAGGTAGCACGCGACATATCTGGGTTTTTATTTTTTTCCTATATGTTAGTGGAAAGTAAATAGAGGCAGCACTCAAGATAATAGACAAATTTTTTTTATCTTTTAGTTTTTATATTTTTATGATTATATGGTGGACTGGTCATAGTAATTTTCCTTCAAGTTGAATGACCTCTCTCGAGTAGAGTTTTATGGAAGAAGATCCAAAACATTATATGTTTTTGTCTCTTCAAATTTCATCTCACAAAGATTGTTAAAGAAGATCCCAATCACTATATTTAAATTACACTTATGGTTAATAAGTCTCTCATAATAGTCACATATCGGGGAAATACATCATATTTATTTGGTAATTTAGAGCTAACTTGTGTATAATTCAGAATCCATCTTACAAAAGGGCTAATAATCCAAGGGTACAAAAAATAATCAATTTTTATAAGAATATAAGAGATAAAGGGTGAGGCTCCAACAAAAATCCAATTAATATGCACATGGCACATTGATAAGGTATTAAAAATCTCAAATAGTCAGTGGGCATCAAGTGCCCCTTTAATCTGATCTACACCCAGAAAGACTATTGTGGTCACATTTGACTTTATGGTTTTCTAATTTATGGAGATCCCATAGTTTATTATCTGTGCATAGTTTTATGCCTAATTCAGATTATGTTCTCAGTCCTAACTCAGAAACTTCAACAATACAATCCAACACAACAATAACACCATCAACCTCTAATTATAAAATTAAATTTAAAACAACACCACCAATCTCTAACAACCACCCAGAATATCCATACCCACAAATTCATAAACCATTACAACAATAAAGAAACAGAATAACTAAATTATAATAATGCAGATATCAAAACTTGGAGAATGGAACCTATGTTAGCACTTCCGTTCACTCCCACGACTGTGTTGCTGGTGGTAGTGAGGGTATGGAGTGTGTTTAAAGTTTCGGCTTAGGGTTAGGGTTTCGGGGCTTTGTGGGAAGGGGATTTTGAGACCAGTGGCTTCATGGATTCTTGGGTGTGGCTTCATGGAGAAGACGAAGAGAAAGACCAGTTGTCGTTGTTCATGGGTTCGTTTTGTGGGTTGATGGAGAAAGATCGATGAATGTGATGGAGAAGAAAATGTGATGGTGAAGAAAGCCCCTGGTTTGTTTCAGAGAAGAGAAAAGAGGTGAGTTTGCGGGTTCGAGAAGAAGAAATCTAGGGATGGAGAAGACGATTTGGAGAAGATGAAAGGTAATTGTATTTTGGAGAAGAGAAAGTGTGGGGAGAAGAGAAACATGTTTTGAAAAGGGAAATGAAATGAATCGTGGAGATGAGGACCCTTCGAAGACCCAAACCCAAGATAGCAAGACGATGCCGTTTTATTTCTTTGCCATGTCAGATGCGAGGCCATGGCGAGGACGCATCCCGGTTGTCCATAGTATTTTTGTTTTCTCTCTGAAGGATAAGGCTCTCAGAGTCTCATGTGATGCTGCCTCAATTTCTTCCTCTCTCCCTTGTCTCTCTGCTACTAATCACCTGCAACACTGATTTCTTTGCCTTTTATGTTTCTGTACGCAGTTTTCCTTAGACTTTGGCCATGGAGATTCCATCTCCATCACACCATAGGCCCATCCTTGTTAGCTGTTCCCAAATTGATATTTGTAATAACTCACAACTCTGGCAACTCGAGGAGCCAGAATACCTCCACACACTCCAATTTTGGAAAGGGAAATGCTATGGAGCCTGTTTTGGCGTTAAATTTTCCCGATGGCCTTTTTTTTTTAAAGTTTTTTTTAGACTTAGTGATTAAGAAAATATTGTTTAATGATATTGTGACTTTTTTTCTTTTTTTTAAAAAAAAATATTTAAAGTGTTAAAAAAATGATGTGAAAAAAAAACAAAATTATTTTCTTAATCACTAAGTCAAGAAAAAAAAACTAAAAATAAATAAATAAATAAACAATTGGAAAAACCAGATGGGAGCCCAAAACGGGCTCCCTATTATTTTCCATTCGAAAAATAGACTAAAAGTTTTCTTTCATTGCAAATGCTACTGAATTTAAATACATGGACCCAATAATACTGACTAATAACTGACATATAGCCCATTACTGGTCGTGAACCACAACTGACCCAATTTAACTACCCAAGTGCTAACAGATGAGGCCCAACATGACTCTTAACAGAATAACCAAACTAATTGACTAAGTATCAGTATAACCGAACCTAGCCCATGACCTTGTGCAGAAATACAACTGTTCCCCCAACAATACAAATAATGACACTCAATATATATGTAAAACTTCATAAATCCTAATTTTCCTTTGGACCAAACCCTACGATCTCATGGCACCTAACAATACCCCTTCCTTTAGAAATGCCCACAAGATTGATGTAATTTCTCTAAATAATTTGCAAATAGTTTAAAATTTATACCTTGTCTTGCTCTGTTGCACTACTTGGATGCAATGATTCTAATTGGGCTATAGCAGCATAAAACTTATTCGTGCATTTTTGGATCACGGACCATCGATTGATCAGTGACACAACAGAACGCTCTGGATTGCTAAGTTTTTTTATACTCATTATAATAATCTAGAATTTTATCTTGCATTTGTGTGAACTTGGTTAGTTTTCCAAATAGCATCAATGTTAATGTTGAGCCAACCCGACATGAAGAGGGTCCTCCTCTACAGTGAAAGACAAACCTCGTGCAGATTTCTTACTAGGTGGCCTTTTTCCACCTTCCAGTTGTGTTGGTTTGAGTACAATATTATCATGATTGCTACCCATTGGGGTGTTGGAGATACATTATTCACCACTTTCCAATAGGGTGGTGAAGAAGGAATCTTCATCAAATGTGGCGTTTTATCCTTAAAGAGAGTATTATTGTACAAAATCATATGTAGATTATATACAGATAATAAGTAAAGAGGCAAACATTAATTCAGTGAACAACCAGATCACATGTTGTCTTGGAAAACAGAGGTAAACATTCAGCTCATGGGTACATATAGTTGTTGCCCACATTATCACAACCTGTGCAATCACTAATCTAAAAACACATGCGGTAAGATAGTTTTGTGTCCACTAATATAATGCTAATGTGTCCAATAAGATAATGTTAATGTCTAGTATCCAATAAAATTTTTGAGAAGTGCAATGAAAATACAGTAATGAGCTGCAATGTGATAGTAATGAGTTGCAACAAAGAATTTGCACTTATTATTTTTTTTTTATAAGTAACCGATAATATTATTAATAGAGATAGGCAAAATCCAAGTACACAAGATGGTATATAAGAGATAAGACCTATCTAGGACGACGAAAGGGAAGCTAGAAAGTCATGAACATTCAGGCCATTAAAATCTAAAGCAATGACCCATAGAAATAAAGTACAAAAAAATAGAGTTATAAGTTCCTCCGGCGACTACTCCACATTTTCGAAAGTCCAATCATTGCGCTCTTGCCATATACACCACATGATACAGATTAGGATCATTTTTCACACCTCTTTAATTTGTTGAACTCCTCTTGGAAGTGTCCAACTGGCCAATAGATCAACCACAGTTGCCATCATGACAAAGGATAACTCTACTTGGCTGAAGACTTCCACCCACAAGGCTCTAGTTGTCTCGCAATGTAACAAGAGGTGTTCCACTGTCTCACTAGATTTCTTGCACAAGCAACGCTAGTCTAGTATAACTATCCGTCGCTTCTTTGGGTTGTCAGTAATCAGAATCTTCTTCCATGCTGCTACCTATGTAAAGAAGATTGCTTTCGGAGGCGCCTTATTTCTCCAAATTCTCCTCCATGGGAACTGAATAGTTGCGGCTTGGGAAATGGCCTTATAGAAGGATAGAACTGAAAAGATGCCCTTACCCACTAGATTCCACCACAAACTGTCAGCTTGCTGTCTATTCGGCTTCACAGAATATAAGAGGCTGAAAATGGCCTCAAAGATGTCTACTTCTCAATCTTGCACCGCTCTACTAAATGTAACATTCCATTGCACTTGGTTCCTTGATATAAGCATGAGGTCCTCAATGGACACTTCCTGATTGGGAGCCACTCGGAAAATAGCTGGAAAGGCATTCTTTAGAGCCTCATTTCCACACCAAATGTCCTCCCAAAACTTAATTCGGGACCCCCTCCCCAACACCAATTTAGAATGGGAAATAAAGTCCCCCCACCTGTGCCTAATGTGTTTCCAAATCCCCACACCACTTGCTCCATTTACCTCTTTGGTGCACCAACCCCCCCCCCCCCCATGAGCTTCCATATTTACAATCAATCACTAGTTTCCATGTTATACTCCTATAGCCACTTCCGAATCAAGGCTCGATTGAATGCTCTTAAATTCTTTATACCCAAACCACATGACGAGATTGGTCTACACACCTTATCCCAGCTGACCAGGTGGAATTTGAATTCATCCCCTATCCCACTACATGGAAAATCACGATACAGTTTCTCAATTCGAGCCGCTAAACTGACAGGCAATTGGAACAAAGATAGAAAGTACGTAGGTAAGTTAGAAATGGTGCTCTTGATGAGAGTCAACGGGCCACCTTTCGACAAAAATAATCTCTTCCACCTTGTCAATTTCCTTCCTATCTTTTCAATAACTGAATCCCATATAGATAAGGCCCTAGAGGCAGCCCCCAAAGGCAATCCCAAGTAGGTAATGGGAAGAGAAGCTACCTTGCACCCAAGAATGCTAGCTAGCTGCCTAGTGTTACTCACATTCCCCACTGGCACTAACTCTAACTTTTCAAAATTAACTTTCAAGCCTGACGCTGCTTTGAAGCATAATAACAGAGCCTTCAATACCCTCAATTGGTTGTGATTTGCCTCATAGAATAAGAGTGTGTGATCTGCAAAATGTAAATGAGACAAAGTAATAATGCACCTATTGGCGTCACCAATCGAAAAACCAGCCACAAACCCATACGTGACCATTGCCGATATCATCCTACTTAATTCCTCCATAACGGTAACAAAGAGAAGTGGAGATAGAGGATCTCCTTGCCTTAGATCTCAAGAGCTGCTAAAGAAGTTAGTCTGGCTGCCATTAATCAAGACTAAAAATTTGGCCGTAGAGATACACCAACTGATCCAATTACGCCATCTAACCCCAAAGCTGCATCTCCCCATCAAATATAAGAGGAAATCTCAATTTACATGGTCATATGCCTTCTCCATATCTAGTTTGCAAAGAATCCCTGTGGAGCCAGCCTTTAATCTACTATCTAGGCCCTCGTTCGCTATAAGGACTGAATCCAGGATTTGCCGCCCCCTAACAAATGTATTTTGTAGCTTCGTAATAATCTTGCCCAAAACCACCCTTAATCTATTGGCAAGAACCTTGAAGATAATTTTATGCACCCCATCACTAGGCTGATGGGTCGAAAATCCTTAACCTCCGACACTCTAATCTTCTTAGGGATCAATGTAATAAAAGTGGCATTTAGGCTTTTCTCAAACTTTCCAACCAAGGATACTTCCTGAAACACATTCATTGATTCCACTTTCACCACTCCCCAACAAGACTGGAAGACACCCATCGAGAAGCCATCTGGACCGAGAGCTTTATCTTTACCCATACGTCTCACTACATGATACACTTCCTCCTCTTCAAAAGGCCTCTCCAACCACATCGTTTCTTAAGGCTCAATAGTATCAAAACCAAGACCATCCAGCTTTGGCCTACATCCCTCACGTTCTATAAGCAGTTGTTCATAGAAATCCACCACATGGTCACTAATCACAGGGGCCTCCTTACACTCCATGACTAAAGGTTTCTTTGTATTCTAGTCCAGGATGTTGATTATAGCCTTTTACAACAAGGCGGGCTTTGAATCGTTCCATAGAACCATCAGCTTTTCTTTTTACTCTAAACACCCATTTGTAGTCCACTGGTTGGCAATTAGGAGGAGATGAAACCAAATTCCAAGTTCCATATCTCATGAGAGTAGTAAGCTCATCTGACATGGCATTACACTACTAAGGTTGGGTCACGACTTGACTCACACAAGTTGGTTCGATGGTCTGTGGGAGTGGGTGTTTGGAAACTGTATGAAGTTGCTTGGGTTTGAAAATTTTTTTCATTGACCGCATGATCATTTTGTGGGCACGATGATTCTCAATTTTAGCATTGGGTTGGAGTGAAATTTTGGTCTAACCTAGAGTAGAGGAGGGATTTTTATGCAAGACATGTTTACATGAAAGATGTAAATTGGAATGAATGTGAGATTCATCCAATCTGTCATGTAAGCATAAAGGTGCAGAAGAAGAAGGTGCAGAACACGGGTTACCTGAAGGTGATGCAACATCAACGAGAACATCCTCCAGAACCGTGGTGGATGGCGATGGCAACACTAGTTGCGGCAATGAAGACAACGGCAGGGACACTCACATGGATGGAGAGGAAATTGAAATGAAAGGATTAGGGCACTGATTTGAAAATGAAGGGGAGGCCATGATTGGAGTTGGGCTTTGGACTTCCTGGAAACCAGGTTGGGCCTCGTCAAAAAGAACATGCCGAGAAGTGTAAGACTTGTGTGTTTTTGGGTCCATGCAAATGTATGCATTTTGGGTTTGTGAGTAACCAAGAAAAATACAGGGGATGGATTTGGGCTACATTTTATTGGTGTTGTAAGGCTTTGTGAGGGGATAATAGAGACACCCAAACTTTTTCAATTTGAGGTAATTTGATTTTTGAGCAAAAAGTGTCTCATAAGGGGATTTGTTGTGAAGAAAGGGAGTGGATTGGAGATTTATGAGGTATGTAGCGGTCCGAAAAGCATGTGGCCAATATGAGAGTGGCAGAGAAGCGTCATGGAGCAATGTGAGATTGGTCTCAACAAGGTGATTGTGACGACGTTCGGAAACACCGTTTTGTTGGGGTGTGTGAGGGGTAGTGGTGTAGTGAGTAATGCCATGACGAGACAAAAACGATTTGAGAGTTATGAACTCACCACCATTGTCAGAGTAGAGAGTTTTGATGTTGGCTTGGAAACGTTTTTCCACAAAATTTTTGAATTGTGGAAAAATACTTAACACACCTGATTTAGTAGCCATAGGATAAAACCACATATATTTAGTATAATGATCCACAAAAATAAGATAGTAATGAGAACCGTCAAGTCCAGTATAGTGAGCGGGTCCTCGAACATCATTGTAAATAATTTCATGTGGAGCATTACTTTGAACACTAGTGGGTCGAAACGGTTGTTGAGGTGCTTTATTAATGAAACATGAACTACATAATGAGGACATTTTATTTTTGCAGACAGGAAGAGAAAAATTTGAAACAAGATTTTGAACAATTTTTGGGGATAGATGTCCAAGATGCTTGTGCCACCCATCAAGCAAAGTCCGTTCATGCATATTAGCAACCATTTTTTAAGGCGTTCCCACCAGTGATTCCGAAAAAATGTAAACACCGTTTTCACATGCACCTATGAGTAGGATAGCTCTCATGGTCTGTTTCTTCACAAGAAAGTAAGAGGGGTGAAATTCAACATAGACATTATTCTGGGTTGTGAAATGACACACACAAATTAAATTTTTGTTGATGGTTCGAGCACAAAGAGTATCTTTCAAGATAAAAGTTTGTTTAGGTGAATAGAGGGCGAAAGAACCAATGTGTGAGATAGCCAAACCTGAACCATCACCAAGAACAACTTCATCAGTTCCATCATATTTATAGTGAATAGACAAATTTTGAAGGTCACCAGTAATATTGTGAGATGCAGCGGAATCAGTAAGTCATTTTTGTTCTTTTGCCATGGAAGTGGTGGCACAATTGACAGTGACTTCATTTTGAGACAACTGAGGACAAATTTGGCCGTGTGACCAATTTGATCACATATTTGTCATTTGGGCTTAAAGGGTTGCTGGTTGTTATTCGATCGAAAAGACCCATGTTGAGAGCAACGCCCATCACGAGAGGAAGCGGAAGAGTTACGTACTTAGCCTTGCCCATAATTTCGATGAGGCCCATTTGACTTAGGGTAGCTCTTTGCTTAACCTCGAGCCGAACCAGGTTTCCAGGTTGTGTAGTTTGCGGCAGCCATAAGTTGCAGAGTAGCAGCATCTAACCTTCTCAAGTAGTTGTCATGGCCAATGAGGAGATCATGAAGCTCCTCAAAAGCAAGTAGGTTCTCCCTTGCTCAAATTGGGGCTGCAATTTCGTGAAAATCAGAACCTAAGCCATGCAAAACATACAAATTTAGGTCATCATCATAAATGAGATGATTAATAATGGCAATCTCATCTTTAAGGCCTTGACAACATGCAAATACTCAGTAATGGACCAATTTCCATGCTGAATTAAGGTAATCTCCTCTTTGAGCTGCATAGCCCTTGTTCGTGATCTGCTAGCATATAGAGAGGTTAATTTCTTCCATGCCTCATGTGAAGTTTTAGCAGTGGCAATAAAAGGAGTGATAGTGGGAGAGGTAAAGGCTAGAATATCGCTTAGAATAAGCTTGTTTTGTCGAACCCAATGGGTCTTTTGTAAGGCAGAGATGGAAGTGTCATCTGAAGTCAGACATTTAGAAATACCGGTGACATAATCGAGCAGGTCATAGCCTATGAGGAGAACTTCAAATTGGGCTCTCCATTGGGGAAAAGTGGAAGGAGTTAGTTTTTCATTAATTTGAGCAGTGATGTTGAGAGCAATGAGAGGAATTTCGGTGGAGGAAATAGGATGAGTATTGAGATTAAGGGGGTTTGGGTTTGGGTTTGAGGAAGATGACATGGTGGATATAGGAATTGTTGGCTCGTTAGAGACTTGCTCTTTTGATACCGTATAGAGAATTTCACTGCAAGGTTGAATAGAAATTTTTCCACACTTTTATTTAGTAGTTGGTGCAATTTATATACAAAAGTATTACAAAAGCAATTAAGGAAATATGCAAGAATCATGGTTGTGAATATACAACAGATACACAAATATACAATAACTTCAAAATATTATGTATAACAGGATTGAAGGCTTAAATCTTGATTTTGACTTTTGCTTGATTTTGACAATCATCCTTTATACACAAATGGTTTGGTTGTTGCCTATTGGTAATGAGATTGCCCTGCTTGTTTGCCTAATGTTATGGATTTCAAAAGGGCCTAGCTTCCACTCATTATATCGAAGGCCATGGGTAGTTTAGATTGTGATTATATTTGGTGCCATATCTTCAATATATATATGTTTTTCATTGGATTCCACTTATCAATTTTCATCCACATCCGAATGGAATATATAATGCAAGTAGGTGGTTTTTTAATTGGGTAAAAAATTAAGAAAAACCCATTTTGTAAATTATATTACAAGAAGAATCCATTTGGTGCATTGCATGCTTTGGAAAACCAATTTAATCATATTCTGTATCTGAGGTGTAATAGCTTTAAGAAGTATTCGTGCTTATTATATATGCATTTTTCTATTTCATTCACTTTTTAAATGTACATCATCAATTTCTCCATTTCGTTCAAAATTCTCCATTGTCCTTAACTATGTTGCATAAGAATTTGGTACCTCTATTGGATTAAGTTTGATAATTTAAAAGATACAAGCTGCTGAGATGGTTTTCAATTAGTTTTTGGATTGTTCCTCCTAGCCACCAAAAAAGGTGGCTCATTGGGATAAAAAAATTAAAAAAAAATACACTAGGATATTTAGGATAGGTTTGGATAGTGAGATAAGAATTTTTAGTTTTAAATGAAAGTTTAAAATATTATTTTTTTAATATTATTATTGTTTTAAGATTTGAAAAGGTTGAATTGGGATTGGAAAAAGTTGAATTGTTTATTATATTTTGTGTGAGAATTTAAAAAATTTGTAATGATGAGATGAGATGAGAATTTTGTGTCTCATCCCACTTGCCAAACATATTCTTAGTCTTAACAAAAATTTTCTAATTTTCTAATGTACTTTGAAACGTTACAGATTTCATAACTCTCCCTCTTCCTCTCTTCTTTTTTTGTTGTTACATATGGATCCTTCAAATAAAACAAAAACACCTGACGATGTTCAACCTTCAACGGAAAAGATCATGGAATGAATAACGACTAATGATCCACTTTCACCCAAAGCACATGTAAGTAAGCCATCTACTGGTACTAATAGGAAAATATCTGTAGTTTGGGAATATTTTACAAAGACTCAAATGGAGGATAAGTCTAGACCTAGGGCTGCATATAATTTTTGCGGGACTACTTATACTTGGGATCCTAATATAAATTGTACACAATCAATGTTATAGCACTTAGAAAAACAGTGTAAGAAGTCTCCAATTAGGAAGGTGGATAGAAACCAATCTGTATTAGATTTCAAGCCTAGAGAAACCAATAAAGGGCTTGTACCTATTGATTTAAGTAATGAGGATCGTAGAGAAGCCTTAGCAAAAATGTTGATTGCTGATGAGCTACCTTTTAGATTTGTGGAAGGAGAGAGATTTAAGAGATTTATGCTTGTTGTGCAATCTAGATGGGTTGGGATTCCATCACGTATAACGAATGCAAAAGATGTTTTTAGACTTTATTTGAGAGAGAAAGACAAGTTGAAAAGTGCTCTAAGGGACAACAAATTTGTCTAAACATGAATACATGGACATTCATGCAAAATTCTAACTACATGTGGCTCACCGTACATTTTATTGATAAAGATTGAAAAATACACAAAATAATTATCAATTTTTGTATGGTGGAAAACCATAAAGGTGAGACACTAGGTAAGAAAATTGAAATGTGTTTAATTGAATGGAAGAGGCCCAAAATATTTACAATTGTACTCGATAATGCAAGTTCAAATAATAGGATAATTTCGTAAATCAAAAGAAAGACAAGGAATAGAAATGATACGATTTTGGAACATGAGTTCTTGCATATGAGATGTTGTGCTCATATCTTGAACTTGATTATTTAGGATGGGTTGAAAGAATTTGATCAATCAATTGCAAGAATTAGAGGGGCTGTGAAGTATGTGAAATCTTCTCCACAAAGGTAAAGCATATTTAAGTAATGTTGTAATGGTGAAGATGTTACTAGTAAAATTCACGTATGCTTAGATGTAACGACTCATTGGAACTCCACCTATATGATGTTGGATAAGGCTGAAAAGTTCCAAAAAGCATTTCAACAGCTAGATGATGAAGATTCGGGATATGTTAAGAGTGTTGGGGAGGATGGTAGTGAGGATGATGATGGTATTAGTAAGTTAAGTAAAGGAATGGCATCCAAGTCAGGGCCTCAAACCAAGAATGATTGGGCTAAGAGTAGGTTGTTTGTTAAGTTTCTTAAATTTTTGTACGATGCAATCTTGCGTTTCTCGGGGGCCAATTATGTCACTTGCAATTCTTTTATCCTGAAGCTAATGACAATTCAAGATGCAATTAATTTGGAGTGTGCGGAAGGGCCACATAATTTGAGGTCAATGGCATGTAATATGAAGTCTAAATTTGAGAAGTTTTGAGGAAGTTTTGAAAAAATGAATCTTTTGTTGTATGTTGGGTTGGTTCTTGATCCTCGTTATAAAATGATATGTCTAGTATTTTGTTTCAAAGAAATGTATGTTGATAATAGTTCGAATGTTGTTATGTTGGTGGACTGGGTTAAAGATGTCTTCACTTGTTTATATAATAGTTATTGTGAAAATGACGGAGGTGATGTTGGGACACAAGTTCAAACTATAAGCCAATCAAGCGAGGAAGATACTAGTTCTACAAGTTTAAAAAGTCGGATAGAAGATATGAGGTCATTTAAATTGTCTCAATTTAAGAAGTGCTTAGAGTCAGAAAACTCTTTGGAGAGTAAATTTGAAGAGGTATTTGTCTTAAAAATATGAAGAAGATGATGCTAAATTCGACTTGTTGACTTGGTGGAAGATTAATTCCATCAAATACCGCATGCTTTCAAAAGTTACGCGGGATGTTCTTGCAGTTTCGATATCTAGAGTTGCCTCTGAATCGAATTTTAGCACAGCAGATCAATTACTTGATTCTTTTCACAGTAGCTTATCTCCATTTATGGTAGAAACCCTTATATGTGCACAAAATTGACTCCGTTCTTCTTCTGCCCCGATTAGCATTCATAGTTTAATGGATGATGTTGAGGATTTTGAGAACTTTGATACAAGTATGTTGCCTCATTCACCTTTTTTTTTACCGTCTCTATATTGTTTATCATATTTTGAAATAGTTTTAGTTATTATGCTTATTCTTTGCTATTTTTTTTCCTTTTGTGTAGAGCTCATGGAAAAACTTGGAAGTTCTTCAAAACTTGTTTATTCGGTTAAAGATTATTAAGGCAGGTCATCTTATTACACTTTTTTCCTCAAGTTTTGTTTTTCTTTTCATTTAATGTAATCAATAACTTTTAATTGGAATTAATTGCTTGATTTATTTTGATACAATTGCAAGGTTTGTTTGAATGGACTATTGGAGTTAGTTGCTTGGTGCATAGCTCTTTATTCTGGTTGTATTTTTTTTATTGTGTAAACAATTAATATTGGTACTGTCTTTTTATTTTGTAATGTGGACACCTGAGGAGACTGTTACTATTTTATTTTTAGTTTTATTTTGCAATCTGGACTTTGTGTGGCAGCTTGTAATTTGGACTTGTAATCTTGACTTGTATGGTAGCTTCTAATATGGACTTGAAATTTCAAATTTGTAATATCGACTTCCGGACTTATTTTATTTTATAGCTGATTTTTTTTTTATTACAAATTTTCATTTTCCCTTTTTATAGCAGATCTTTTTTTACAACAGATTTTCATTTTCTGTTTATATAGAAGTTTTTTTTTTTTTTTTATAGTAGATTTTTGATATAGCAATTTTTTTATAATAGATTTTTTTATGACAAATTGGCACTTGCTTATAACCGGAAAGCCGAACTGAACCGGATTAGAACCGATAAAATCGAAAATACCGAAAGCATTGACATTTTATGAAAAAGTATAAACTTGAAGATGCCTTCAAGGTAAGCTTTTTGTTTTTGGCTGAACAACCCTTCAACAATCATTTGGGTTCACCTCATAGATGCCATGCATCAACATTATTCACTTCACAAAGTGAATAATGTTTTCTTATTTTAAGACGGTTCGCCATCATTCTACCCTTTGTTATGTATCTGAAATTTTTTTGCTTTTCTTCTTTTGGCATTACCACTAAGTCAATATTAAGAACCTGATCAAGTGACTAGGCAGTGGCAAGAACCATCTACGGTCTAAAAAATAACGAACAGGTTTCTCTCTAAGAAACTTATTTGTTGGTATGTTTCCATTGTTTGGACAAAACTTGTCAACAAAAGTATAGTGATTGAGCTGCATTATTGCATATTTTATACATTTAAAATCAATGTATTTTTAATTATTATATTATTTTATCATTGATTTTAGATGGAAAAATGATCAATAGGCAATAAATCCAAGTTGTGATTTAAATTGATTAAAAGCATAGTTTATGCTTATTTTTATAACTTGTGATTTTATTTGATTTTATTTCCTCACATGCACAACACACTTTTAATATTTTAGTTTAGTTTTTGTTTAATTTTTATTTAATTATTTATTTTCTTTTTCTAGTTTTATGTAATTATTATTTATTTTTTTCTGTCTTATTTTATTTTATTTTTTTTTGTTTTATTTTGTTTTATTTTCATTTGTTTTATTTTTTTTATTTTAGATTTTCTGCGCAGGCTAAACGACATGTCGTTTGGTTTGCAAACCAAACGACATGTCGTTTTTCAGTGGAATTAATCTGTCGTCTGAGGTAGACAACATGTCGTTTGTAAAAAAACGACATGTCGTTTTGCACGAGAGAAGCTTCTGCCGTTTGAGGTCGACGACATGTCGTTTCTACACGAACGACATGTCGTTCGCCTCGTCTTCTACCTCCCGACCTGCATTTCATGCTACAGTGCCACTAGCTTCGAACCACCACTGTGAGCCGCCCTACACAGTTCGCAAGACCACAGAAACACCGTGAACACGGCCACGAGCCGTCTCGCCTTGTCCAGAAGTCTCACGGCCGGCAACCCCGCGTGGTGTCATCTTCAACCTTCGGCTTCGCTGCACCATCACCATGGACGACCTGCAGCCACGCACCTCCACTTCTAGCATCAACAGAAGACGCCGGAGAACCTCTCAAACCACCACCCGCACACGGCAACGCCATCTCCGAAGCCACGTAAACTCCCGCAGCGTTTCGCCATGCACAGCGTCAACCAGCCCTCGGCTCAGCTCCACTCATGCGCACCCCAACTGCCCATCACCTTAGCCATTTCGAGCACCACCGGGAGCCATCCTCATCACCTCCTCGGTTGCAGTTGACCCAGCTTGCTCACGGAGATACACGGAGAGGTTCGGACATCACGCAGCAGCTTGAAGACCTGCAGGAAGAAAGAGAGAAAAAGAAAACAAGGAAGAAGAAACCGGAAGAAGAAAAAAAAATAAAGAGGAGAGAAAGAGATAGTAGGAACCGCGGGAAGAAGAAACCGGAAGAAGAAAAAAAAAATAAAGAGGAGAGAAAAAGATAGCAGGAACCGCGGGAAGAAGAAACCGGAAGAAGAAAAAAAAATAAAGAGGAGAGAAAGAGATAGCAGGAACCGCGGGAAGAAGAAACCGGAAGAAGAAAAAAAAATAAAGAGGAGAGAAAGAGATAGCAGGAACCGCGGGAAGAAGAAGCAGGAAAAGAAAAGAAAGAAGAAAAAAAAATACACGTTCGGACATGCGGGGCCAGTAAAACATAGTGAGATGTAAAGAAAATCAAGGATGAAATTCATACACGCTGGGACGAAAATAATAGAGAAACAGACAGCACACGGGGAGAAACTTTAGGTTTGAGTGGGGAACATGGCAGCTAAGTGATGTCCATTTATGTCCTCCTTTGATGCCTATATAAGAGGGTGTGAGCCAGCAGTTGAGAGAGTTAGAAATTAGTGAGTCTGAAGTTAGTGTTAGAGAGTTAGTCAGTCGTAATGTTAGAGTGTCAGTGAGTAGTCAGTGAGTTAGAATGTTTTTAGTGTGATTTTAGAGTTAAAAAAAATTCAGAAAAAAAATAGTGAGTGAATTTTTATAGTCAATTTGTATTTTTCTGAATTTAATTTTTAATGTCGTGTAATTTATTCATCAGTCAGTTTCAATGTATGGCTCAGTGAATTTTATTTTTGTAAGTCTTTATTTTCAGTTTTGAGTTTGTTTAGTGAGTAAATTTTCAATAAATGTTGAGAGTCCATTTTATTTTTGAGAGGTTACATTAATTGGAAGTTCAGATTTTTGGGTTGGAGAACACAGTCTCCATTTCCAAATATCGAGTTTATTCCGTACAATTTTTATTTTTATTTAATTTCGAATTATGTCATTTAATTTTCTCGCACTTTTAATTTCCTGCAATTTAAATTACTGTCATTTACATTCCTCGCAATTTTAATTTCTTGCAATTTAAATTACTGTCATTTACATTCCTCGCAATTTTAATTTCTTGCAATTTAAATTACCGTCATTTAATTTTCTCGCAATTTTAATTTCCTGCAATTTAAATTACTGTCATCTAATTTTCTCGCAATTTTAATTTCTTGCAATTTAAATTACTGTCATTTATTTTTCTCGCAATTTTAATTTATTGCAATTTAAATTACTGTCATTTAATTTCCTCGCACTTTTAATTTCCTGCAATTTTAATTCTTGTCATTTAATTTTTCTGCACCTTTAATTTTTTGCAATTTACTTTTATGTCATTTAAATTTTATTGTCCATTTACATTTCAGTTATTTAATTTCCAGCAATTTTAATTTTTTATCTTGTATTTTAATTTTTTTCACTTTTCATCATCCACTCAAAATCAACAAACATGAATCTAGTCCATGACTAGTAAATTTTCATTTCCATTGCATTCCCACATTCATTGCACATATCATCATTTTTATTTTTATTCTCTCATTGTAACTATTTCCACCATTTTACACGAGTTTGATTTTTAAGCACTTTCCCTGTGGAGACGATCTAGGAATTTATTCCTAATTACTACGCGACACGCTCCTGCACTTGGGATAGCCTTTGGGCTGCTCATTTTCGAACGAGTCAAGTTTTTGGCGCCGTTGCCGGGGAAAGATGCTTGTCGTAAATTTAAACTCGTGATTTTCATCTTTATTTTTTTATTATAAAAAAATTAAAAAAAAAAAAAAGGCATTTTTCACCTACTATAAAGTTGCTTGGATCTTCTCTTTTCTATTTTGGACTGATGTTTCATGTTTTGGGTGAGAGACAGTTCAAATAGATTGTGTAGAGTTGCATCAAGTACCAATAGTAGTTCACACTGCTTAGAGACAGACACCCTTTTTGTCTCCTCTACAAGCGACAACTCTGAAACCGAGCAAGCAATGGCTGCGCCTGCACCACGCACTCTTAAAGAGTATTTGCAACCCACTCGCACCACTACACCTTCATGCATTTTGTTGCCAAATGATGCACCTAATTTTTCCATAAAGCATGGCATGATGTCAGTAATACCTCAGTTCCATGGGATGGATTCTGAAAGTCCCTACCAACATCTGACAGATTTTGAGTTGGCTTGCACCACGTTCATCAACAGGACCAATACTGATGAATACATTAGACTTCGATTATTTCCTTTCTCTCTAAAGGACAAAGCAAAAATTTGGTTTAATTCTTTGAAGTCTAATTCTATTTCCAGCTGGTCTGATATGCAACGTGAATTTTTAAAGAAATTTTTCCCTTTTCAAAGAACTCAATCATTACAAGAAAAAATCAGTCAGTTCAACCAAAAGCCTGATGAAACTTTCCATATCAGCTGGGAAAGATTTAAAGATTTGATGAACATCTGCCCACATCATGGTTTTGAATCCTGGAGACTGGTGAATTACTTTTACACCGGTCTCTCTCCAGAATGCAAGCAATTTGTCCAAACCATGTGCAACGGAGAGTTCTTTAGCAAAGAACCTGACGAAGCACTATCATTTTTTGACTATCTTGCTGAGAGTGCCCTACAATGGAACACTCGGACTGATCGAGTTTCATTGACACCACAACCACTAAGAGCCATTACTGGTGGAGGCAAATATGAGATAAAGGAGGACACTGATGTTCAGGCCCGAATAGCTGCATTAGCCAGAAGATTGGAGGTCATGGAGACGGAAAAAGTGAAGGCCGTAAAAGCTGTAGAGGCATGCTCTTTGTGCGCTGATTCAAACCACAAAACTCAAGACTGCCCAATCATGCCCGTAATTCAGGAGAATGAACCAGAACAGATGCAATCAGCTAACTGGGTCAACAGAACACAAAATCAACCTTTCTCAAATACATATAATCCTGGGTGGAGGAATCATCCAAATTTCTCCTGGAGAAATGATCAGCCTGGCCGATCCCCTTCCTCTTCCCACCAACCATTTCATCAAGTTGTTCCTCAGCCTCAGCAACCATTTCATCAGATTGTTCCTCAATCCCAGCAATCATTTCATCAGATTGTACCCCAGTCTCAGCAGCAACCATATCAGAATCCTCAAAGCTATCCTTTTGCAGCACTTCCAGGATCTCAGCCTCATGTAGCTGCACAAAATTCTCAGCCACAACCCCCTGCAAAAAAATCTTTAGATGAAAGTATGGCACAGATGGCCAATACACTTCAGCAATTCATGCAGATCCAGGCCACCACAAACAATCAAAACACTCAGGCCATAAATGAATTGCGAGGCACCATGAATAAAATGAACATAGCACTGAGCACTCTGGAGAAAGGGAAGTTCCCAGCACAGCCTCAACCCAATCCTCAAGTGTACCGGCAACAATCACATCAGGTACATAATGTCTCAGAAGATGCTATTGAGACAGCAAAGGCCGTCCTTACTCTGAGAAGTGGAAAAGAAGTTCCCCAACCGGAGATGACCATGGATAAACAAGAAGCTGCTCCTACTCCTAAAGATGTATCAAAGCCTGAAGAAGCTGAAAAAGAACCAAAGATGGTGAGACCAGAATCTAAAGAGCCTGTAATTGCAGAGGCTGAATCAAGTAAAGGGTACCAACCTGTGGTTCCCTACCCTCAGAGACTAGCAGCTAGCCAAAAAAATAAATATCACACTGAGATCCAAGAAATCTTCAAGCAAGTGAAGATTAATATTCCACTCTTGGATGCCATACAACAGGTTCCTTCATACGCAAAATTTCTGAAGGACTTGTGCACAGTGAAGAGGAAGCTGAATATAAAGAAGAAAGCTTTCCTAACGGAGCAAGTCAGCGCACTAATAATGAACGAGACTCCGCAAAAGTACGGTGATCCCGGCTCCCCCAACATTTCCATCATGATTGGCGAGTCACGCATTGGGAGAGCTCTACTTGACTTAGGGAGCAGTGTGAACTTGCTGCCATTCTCATTATATGAGCAGCTGGGATTGGGAGAGATGAAAAAGACCTCCATCATGCTACAGTTGGCTGATAGATCAGTCAAAGTACCAAAGGGTATTGTGGAAGATGTGTTGGTTCAGGTAGACAAATTTTACTACCCAGTAGATTTTGTAGTACTTGACATGCAGCAACCAACCTCCACCATTTACCATGCACCTGTCATCCTTGGGCGTCCATTTCTTGCCACCTCCAATGCACTGATTAATTGTCGAAGTGGAGTACTGAAGCTCACATTCGGCAATATGACATTGGAAATGAATGTGTTCAACGCCTGCAAAATGCCTAGTGGGTGCGATGATTCAGAAGTACATGCAGTTGATATGGTATATGATTTCGATATTTCAGAACTGTTATCAGCATTTGATTCTGAAAATATATTTGGAGATGACCCACAAGAGCAATCTGAGACTCTTGAGACAATTCCTTTGTCATTAGAGTTGGCAGATTCAGAGGAACGATTAACAGAAGAAGACAGGCCTTCTCAGATGTCAAATATGAGTTACATGAGCAATTGGCGTAGGCCAGTCTTTGAGGCTCTAAATCTACCAGAAGTCATGAAGACATCAAAGAAGAAGTCCCCACATTGGAGTTGAAACCACTACCCAAGGACTTGAAATACATTTTTTTGGGCCCAGCTGAGGGCACGTTTCCGGTAGTCATTTCTTCTCAACTCACTTCAAAGCAGGAAACGGAGTTACTGGTAGTGCTGAGACAACATCGAGGAGCGATAGGGTGGACTATCGCAGACATCAAGGGCATTGATCCTTCAATATGCACCCATAACATTTTTCTGGAAGAAGATGCGAGACCAACTCGTGATGCACAACGAAGGTTGAATCCCACCATGAAGGAGGTGGTGAAGCAAGAGGTACTAAAATTGCTAGCTGTGGGCATCATCTATCCTATCTCCGATAGCAAGTGGGTAAGTCCAACACAGGTAGTCCAAAAAAAATCTGGTTTAACTGTTATTGAAAATGCCAATGGTGAATTGATTCCAACTAGGAAGGTAACGGGATGGAGAATGTGTATCGACTACCGAAAATTAAATTTGGTTAGTCGAAAAGATCATTTCCCATTACCTTTCCTAGATCAAATTTTAGAAAAAGTGGCTGGTAATTCTTTTTATTGCTTTCTGGATGGATTTTCTGGCTATTATCAAATTGCCATAGCACCAGAGGATCAAGAGAAGACAACCTTCACTTGCCCTTTTGGTACTTTTGCCTTTAGAAGAATGCCATTTGGTTTATGCAATGCACCTGCCACTTTTCAACGCTGTATGATGAGCATTTTTTCTGACATGCTTGATGACATGTGTGAAGTTTTCATGGATGATTTTTCTGTGTTTGGAAAATCTTTTGATATCTGTTTAAAAAATCTTGCTGCTGTTTTAAAAAGATGTGAGGAGAAAAATCTGTTGTTAAATTGGGAAAAATGCCAGTTTATGGTAACTAGTGGTTTGGTACTCGGACATTTGGTTTCTAAACACGGCATAGAAGTTGACAAAGCCAAGATAGAATTGATATCTCAACTGCCTATTCCTAAGACAGTGAGAGACATTCGTTCTTTTCTTGGCCACGCTGGCTTCTATCGGCGTTTCATTCAGGGCTTTAGTACCATTGCAAAACCACTATGTACCTTATTGCAAAATGATACTGCTTTTGTTTGGACTAATGAGTGTCAACAAGCCTTTGAGACTTTGAAGGAACACTTAACAGTTGCCCCAATCATGCAATCTCCTCGGTGGGACTTGCCATTTGAAATTATGACCGATGCTAGTGACTTTGCTCTTGGTGCCGTTCTTGGCCAAAGAGTAGACAACAAGCCTTCGGTCATTTATTATGCAAGTCGGACTTTAAATGATGCACAAAAAAATTATACCACCACAGAGAAGGAGTTGCTAGCTGTTGTGTTTGCCTTAGATAAATTTCGTTCTTACATTATTGGGTCTCCTGTTGTCATTTTTACTGACCATTCTGCTCTCAAGTATTTGTTGGCAAAGAAGGATGCCAAGCCCAGGTTAATTCGTTGGATTCTTTTGCTCCAAGAGTTCAATATCACCATAAAAGACAAGAAAGGAGTCGAAAATGTGGTGGCTGACCATCTCTCCAGATTACCACCATCCTCCACTTCAAAAGTCATCATTCCTCTTGATGATAGTTTCCCGGATGAGCAGTTGTTTGCAATTCAAACAGCTCCCTGGTTTGCTGACATAGTCAACTATTTGGTGACTGAACAAATGCCTTTTGAATGGTCCATCCAAGATAAGCGCCGATTCCTCTCAGAGGTAAGACATTTTTACTTTGATGACCCATACCTCTTTAAATATTGTTCAGACCAACTGATTCGAAGATGCATTCCTGATAATGAGTTTTCTTCTGTACTGAGATTTTGTCATATGGGTGCATGCGGTGGTCATTTTTCAGCAAAGAAAACTGTTGCTAAAATTTTGCAAAGTGGTTTCTACTGGCCTTCCATGTTTAAAGATGCTTACAATTTTTGTAAAGCTTGTGAGCCTTGTCAAAAATTGGGATCCATTAGTAAAAGAAATATGATGCCTCTTTCCCCTATTCTCACTTTAGAAATTTTTGATTGTTGGGGAATAGACTTCATGGGACCTTTCCCGGTTTCCTTTGGAAACACATATATTTTACTGGCTGTGGATTATGTTTCAAAATGGGTAGAAGCCATCGCTTGCAAAACTAATGACCATCGTGTTGTCCTAAAATTTTTGCAATCTCTATTTGCTCGCTTTGGCATGCCCAAAGTTATCATTAGTGATGGGGGTTCTCATTTTTGCAACAAACCATTTTCCACACTCATGAAGAAATATGGTATCACACACCGAGTTTCTACCCCCTATCACCCCCAAACAAATGGGCAAGCTGAATTGGCAAATAGAGAAATCAAAATAATTTTGGAGAAAACTGTCAATCCTAACAGGAAAGACTGGTCAGTCAAACTTCTTGATGCTTTGTGGGCTTATAGGACAGCTTTCAAAACTAATTTAGGGATGTCCCCTTATCGATTAGTCTATGGTAAAGCTTGTCATTTACCTGTTGATATTCAGCATCGAGCTCTTTGGGCAATAAAACATGTTAACATGTCACTTGATGAAGCTTCAGGGTTGAGAAAATTGCAGATCAGCGAATTGGATGAGGCTCGTCGAGATGCTTATGATAACGCCCAAATAGCAAAAGAAAGAATGAAAAATGTGCATGATAAGAAAATTCAGTCCAAGCAATTCACAATCGGCCAGGAAGTACTTCTTTACAACTCTCGTTTACATATTTTTCCTGGTAAATTGAAATCTCGTTGGAATGGTCCTTATGTGGTAACAAAAATTCATTCTCATGGGGCGGTGGACATCAAAAATCCTAATAATGAAGGTACCCCTTTCACTGTGAATGGTCAGCGCCTTAAACCTTTTATTCCAATGTATGATCCAGGTGAAACTCTTCTTGTCCAGACACCTTGTGATTTTTGAGTGCTTTTTATTTGTTTATTTATTTATTTATGTTTATTTCTTGTGTTGCATGATTGTTTAATTATTCATTTCTCTCTTCCGTTTTGCATTATTTTCTCTTTGCATTGATTTTCTTTTTCATTAAACAGTGAGGACACTGCATTGTTCAGTTGGGGGGAGGAAATTGCATTCTAAAAAAAAAAAAAAAATACCATGTCAGCGTTCAGGATTTCCTGGCATGATGAAGTGATACCGACACGCGATAGCACAATGATCGCAAGTGTCCGCTTTGGCAGAGTAGTTATCTTGCCAGTTATCCCATTTGTTTGACGGTATTTCTTTAGGGATATTGAGTCTTAGAAAACCCGTTTTGAATGAGTCTTTTCTTTTTCTGATTTTGTTTCATAAATAAATAAATAATAACAAATAAAAAAATGACTTTAATGCTCAAGACTAATTTTATAGAGTTGGAAATAAAGAACAAAACAAGCTCTATAATAAGCAAGCAAAAATTAAACAGCAGACTGACTCCCTGTTTCTTTTAAACGCTGGACCTCTGCTGTTAATTGCTGATGTTGGCTGAGTATTTGTTCCTTCTCTTGTTCCAGCTCCGTTATTCGTGGTTGCAGGTTTTGAGCATACCAGTCCGCACATTTTTTTAATTGCTTATTTTCTTGTCTTAATATTTTATTTTTTCTGCGTTTATTAACAAGTTTTTGCTGCAATTTAGAAATTTGAGATTTAAGTTGATCAGTTTCACTCACTCGTAACAGTAACCTCCGGGATATGGTTGTAATAGAAGCAGCATATTGGGCACCGAGCATTCTCGATCCTGAAACAACTTCGGCATCGGACCGGGTAGAGAAATATACCTCTGCCCCAACCATGGTGTTGACGGCATCAGGACAGAAGTGCAATTGTTGAGGCGTAATTGGTACCTGATTCAAATCGGGGATATTATTGACAGAATGCTGCTCAGCCATTTGAAGAAAATGAGAGAAGCTGTGAGAGGTATGAAAAAAAAAAAAAAAAATACGAGAGATGCAGAGATTGTTATGTGTTTCAAGAGGGTGGAGATGGTCCTTTATATAGAGGCCCGAAGCATTCAAAGGCTCAGCAAAGATTGATTCAGGCAGAACCCGGAGCACAACTCGAGGCCATAAAGCAATTGTCCGTTTGCAATTTACAGCACGATATGGACCCAGGACGGAGCTCGAGGCTTAAAGTGTTTGTCATAACGGTTCCATTGCACGAGATCCAAGGCTCCGTGACTCATGACAACTGTCGGATCTCGGGATTTATGACACTTGTTAAATTCCAAGTTTACTACAATTGGATGAACACTCATTTGACTCAGTTGGCAGATCATCTTTGTTTCAAATTTGATCCAACTCGAGTGTTTCATTGCTGAGAATATTTAAACACTGGAATGGAGTGCATGAAGAATTTTTTGCAAGAAAAGTTTTTACCCCAAAGCATTTCCCACTGATCCAGGGAGTTTTCTCTACTCTCATACTTACTTAAATACTGTTTCTGTTATTGCATCTTGTTATTTATTTTGTGTTATTTCTTGTCTCTTTTTGTTTAGTTTATATGTTGTTTGTTTAATTTTACGTGTGTATGATGGATTACATAATTGCTTATTTTCGAAGTTGTTGTTTGTTGATTGTTTCTCTTTCTTTAGTTTCTGTGTTAATTTTTATTTTATTGCTCATCTTTTCTTTGTTAGTATGTGTGCATTGGATTACAAAATTTTTGCTTTAATGCAATATGCACTGAGATACACATGATTGACACACACTCTATTCTTTCATTTTGTGAAATTTGAGCATCTTGGTGGTGTAGATGAACGAAATTAATTTTTATGAAGATTTATTTTCAACCCTAAGCATAGAACATAATTTTGATGCATCATATTTTGCTTGATGTATGACTTGAAACACCAGGATGCTATATTCATTGAGATAGACTTGGCATGATTTATATAATGAAGGGAAAATCTTGAATGACAGTCTACACATGCTTACACTTGTAGTGTTCTTCATTACTATTCGTTGATTTAACACTGGAGAAGTAAACTGCAGGACTACCGAGCCTTTCGAAAAAAAAAAAAAAAAAAAAGAGAAAAAAAGCATGGATCTGTCTCAGTGGTAAGGGCGAACTTGGGAATGTGTGGATTAGGCGCACGGTCCTGGGTTCGATTCCCCACTGATCGAATCCGTTTAAAAAAAAAATGATAATAATTAAAAAAAATATATATTTAAGGATGAAGCAGTGAGCTTTCCTAAGAAAAGGGCTAGAAACAGTTACCCAAACTTTGGGGGTTGAGTGTTCAACTTTTAAACAGAGTTTGCGTGAAAACTGCTAGTCCCTTAGGCTTTGAGGTAGTCAGAATCAGAAATGATTAATCTTAAAGTTGAAAAATCCTATGACGAATCATGGTTAGTAATGAAGAACAATTTAGCTACACACACCTATGAGTTCTGAGATTTTTTTCCCACTCTTAATGAAAGATTGTTGAGACAATCTTTGTGAATATAGCCCCTGCGAGTTGATAGTCACGTGTCGCATTTTGTGAGAATTCGTTGTTGTGTTTGATTGCTTTTGTTTGGATTTCGAGCTTTATGCAATATTCATCTCAATTAATTTTCACTATTTTGCTCAGAGACTAGCAAAAGGTTAGTTGGGGGGTGTGATTGAGCTGCATTATTGCATATTTTATACATTTAAAATCAATGTATTTTTAATTATTATATTATTTTATCATTGATTTTAGATGAAAAAATGATCAAGAGGCAATAAATCCAAGTTGTGATTTAAATTGATTAAAAGCATAGTTTATGCTTATTTTTATAACTTGTGATTTTATTTGATTTTATTTCCTCACATGCACAACACACTTTTAATATTTTAGTTTAGTTTTTGTTTAATTTTTATTTAATTATTTATTTTCTTTTTCTAGTTTTATGTAATTATTATTTATTTTTTTCTGTCTTATTTTATTTTATTTTATTTTGTTTTATTTTTTTTTATTTTCATTTGTTTTATTTTGTTTTATTTTTGATTTTCTGCGCAGGCTAAACGACATGTCGTTTGGTCTGCAAACCAAACGACATGTCGTTTTTCAGTGGAATTAATCTGTCGTCTGAGGTAGACGACATGTCGTTTGTAAAAAAATGACATGTCGTTTTGCACGAGAGAAGCTTCTACCGTTTGAGGTCGACGACATGTCGTTTCTACACGAACGACATGTCGTTCGCCTCGTCTTCTACCTCCCGACCTGCATTTCATGCTACAGTGCCACCAGCTTCGAACCACCACCGTGAGCCGCCCTACACAGTTCGCACGACCACAGAAACACCGTGAACACGGCCACGAGCCGTCTCGCCTTGTCCAGAAGTCTCACGGCCGGCAACCCCGCGTGGTGTCATCTTCAACCTTCGGCTTCGCTGCACCATCACCATGGACGACCTGCAGCCACGCACCTCCACTTCTAGCATCAACAGAAGACGCCGGAGAACCTCTCAAACCACCACCCGCACACGGCAACGCCATCTCCGAAGCCACGTAAACTCCTGCAGCGTTTCGTCATGCACAGCGTCAACCAGCCCTCGGCTCAGCTCCACTCATGCGCACCCCCACTGCCCATCACCTTAGCCATTTCGAGCACCACCGGGAGCCATCCTCATCACCTCCTCGGTTGCAGTTGACCCAGCTTGCTCACGGAGATACACGGAGAGGTTCGGACATCACGCAGCAGCTTGAAGACCTGCAGGAAGAAAGAGAGAAAAAGAAAACAAGGAAGAAGAAACCGGAAGAAGAAAAAAAAATAAAGAGGAGAGAAAGAGATAGCAGGAACCGCGGGAAGAAGAAACCGGAAGAAGAAAAAAAAAATAAAGAGGAGAGAAAAAGATAGCAGGAACCGAGGGAAGAAGAAACCGGAAGAAGAAAAAAAAATAAAGAGGAGAGAAAGAAATAGCAGGAACCGCGGGAAGAAGAAGCAGGAAAAGAAAAGAAAGAAGAAAAAAAAATACACGTTCGGACATGCGGGGCCAGTAAAACACAGTGAGATGTAAAGAAAATCACGGATGAAATTCATACACGCTGGGACGAAAATAATAGAGAAACAGACAGCACACGGGGAGAAACTTTAGGTTTGAGTGGGGAACATGGCAGCTAAGTGATGTCCATTTATGTCCTCCTTTGATGCCTATATAAGAGGGTGTGAGCCAGCAGTTGAGAGAGTTATAAATTAGTGAGTCTGAAGTTAGAGTTAGAGAGTTAGTCAGTCGTAATGTTAGAGTGTCAGTGAGTAGTCAGTGAGTTTGAATGTTTTTAGTGTGATTTTAGAGTTAAAAAAAATTCAGAAAAAAAATAGTGAGTGAATTTTTATAGTCAATTTTTATTTTTCTGAATTCAATTTTTAATGTCGTGTAATTTATTCATCAGTCAGTTTCAATGTATAGCTCAGTGAGTTTTATTTTTGTAAGTCTTTATTTTCAGTTTTGAGTTTGTTTAGTGAGTAAATTTTCAATAAATGTTGAGAGTCCATTTTATTTTTGAGAGGTTACATTAATTGGAAGTTCAGATTTTTGGGTTGGAGAACACAGTCTCCATTTCCAAATATCGAGTTTATTCCGTACAATTTTTATTTTTATTTAATTTCGAATTATGTCATTTAATTTTCTCGCACTTTTAATTTCCTGCAATTTAGATTACTGTCATTTACATTCCTCGCAATTTTAATTTCTTGCAATTTAAATTACTCTCATTTACATTCCTTGCAATTTTAATTTCTTGCAATTTAAATTACCGTCATTTAATTTTCTCGCAATTTTAATTTCCTGCAATTTAAATTACTGTCATCTAATTTTCTCGCAATTTTAATTTCTTGCAATTTAAATTACTGTCATTTATTTTTCTCGCAATTTTAATTTATTGCAATTTAAATTACCGTCATTTAATTTCCTCGCACTTTTAATTTCCTGCAATTTTAATTATTGTCATTTAATTTTTCTGCACCTTTAATTTTTTACAATTTACTTTTATGTCATTTAAATTTTATTGTCCATTTACATTTCAGTTATTTAATTTCCAGCAATTTTAATTTTCTATCTTGTATTTTAATTTTTTTCACTTTTCATCATCCACTCAAAATCAACAAACATGAATCTAGTCCATGACTAGTAAATTTTCATTTCCATTGCATTCCCACATTCATTGCACATATCATCATTTTTATTTTTATTCTCTCATTGTAACTATTTCCACCATTTTACACGAGTTTGATTTTTAAGCACTTTCCCTGTGGAGACGATCTAAGAATTTATTCCTAATTACTACGCGACACGCTCCTGCACTTGGGATAGCCTTTGGGCTGCTCATTTTCGAACGAGTCATATAGAATTGGAGAATATGCACTTAAATAAACGTCATTAAGAATCTTATATAATTCACATCTTTTATTAAATATATGTAATGGACTAAAAACTGTTGACAGATGTTTACAAGAAACTAAGCTGAAAACCATTTCTAGAAGGTTAGTTGGAAGTGTTTGGAGTTGTACTTATGCGGATTGGGCTTATCTTGCTTCGAATGGGGCTTCAGGTGGAATCCTAGTGATGTGGGATAAAAGAGTCGTTGAGAAAATTGAGGAGTTTGTGGGGGAGTATACAATGGCATGCTCTTTTAAGAGTGTGACAGATAGTTTTGTGTGGGCTTTTGTAGGGTTATATGGCCCAAATGTAGACAACAACAGAAGATTTTTATGGGAGGAACTTGCTGGGTTACACAGCTAGTGGGAGCTCCCTTGGTGTATAGGAAGAGATTTTAAGGTCATCAGATCCCCTAGTGAACGGTCTGGTGAGAGTAGGATGCGACACACAATGATAGAATTCTCAGATTGTATCTTTGAGTTAAACTTCTTGGATATTCCTCTTTTGGAGGCTCCTTTACTTGGTCGAATAATCAGACATGGTCCTGATTGGACAGATTTCTCATCTCACCAGAGTGGGAGGTGCATTGCCCGGAGGTGTGCCAAAAAAGGCTGCCTCATCTTTGCTCAGATCATTTTCCTATCTTATTGGATTGTGGGGGCATTCGAAGTGGGCGCCAATACTTTAAGTTTGAAAACATGTAGCTGAAAAGTGAAGGCTTTGTGGATAAGGTTAGGCAATGGTGATCTTCTTATCAGTTCTATAGTAACCCCTCTTTCATCTTAGCCTGTAAACTAAAAGTTTTAAAAAATAACCTTAAGCATTGGAACACACAATCCTTTGGAGATATAGGAGAGCATAAGAAATTCTTGGTGGAGGAGTTGCAACAATTTGAGATACTTTAAGCTAGACCACTTTTATAGGAAGAAATATTGTGGAAGGCAGAGTTGGTTTCAGAATTAGAAATAGTATTATCATTAGAATAGATTTCTTAGCACCAGAAGTCGAGAGCATTGTGGCTGAAAGAAGGGGATCAGAGTACAAAGTTCTTTCATAGAGTTGCTAACTTTCATAGAAGAAATAATACCATTGAAATGCTGAATATTAATGGTATGGAGTGTAAGGAGGCCCTTGTGATAGTGACCATGTAGTGGATTTCTATTAACCACTGCTTACAGAACGTGAGGGATGGAGGCCAAAGCTGGATGGTCTTGCTTTTGATACTATTGAGCCCTAAGAAGCGGCATGGTTGGAGAGGCCTTTTGAAGAGGAGGAATTGTATGATGTAATGAGACCTATGGGTAAAGATAAAGCTCTAGGTCCAGATGACTTCTCGATGGGTGTCTTCCAGTCTTGTTGGGGTGAAAGTGGACTTAATGAATGTGTTTTAGGAAGCATCCTTGGTTGGAAAGTCTGAAAAAAGCCTAAATGCCACTTTTATTGCGTTGATCCCTAAGAAGATTGGAGCGTCAAAGGTTAACGATTTTCAACCCATCAACCTGGTGAATGGGGTGTACAAAATTATCTCCAAGGTTCTTGCTAACAGATTAGGGGTGGTTCTGGGGAAGATTATTACGAAGCTACAAAATGCATTTGCTAGGGGGCAACAAATCCTGGATTCAATCCTTATAGTGAACAAGGGCCTGGATAGCAAATTAAAGGCTGGCTCTATAGGGATTCTTTACAAACTAGATATGGAGAAGGCATATGACCATGTAAACTGGGATTTCCTCTTGTATTTGATGGGGAGATGTGGCTTTAGGGTTAGATGGCATAATTGGATCAGTTGGTGTATCTCTATGGCCAGATTTTCAGTCTTGATTAATGGCTGCCAGACTAGCTTCTTAGCAGCTCTCGAGGTCTAAGGCAAGGAGATCTTCTATCCCCATTTCTCTTTGTTATTGTTATGGAGGCATTGAGTAGGATGATATCGGCGATGGTCACGCATGGGTTTGTGGCTAGTTTTTCGATTGGTGACCCTAATAAAGGCATTATTACTTTGTCTCATTTACTTTTTATAGATGACACGCTCTTATTCTGTGAGGCAGATCACAACCAGTTGAGGGTATTGAAGGCTCTCTATTATTATGCTTCAAAGCAGCGTCCGGCCTGAATGTTAATTTTGACAAGTCAAAGTTAGTGTCAATGGGGAATGTGAGTAACACTAGGCAGCTAGCTAGCATTCTTGGGTGCAAGGTAGCTTCTCTTCCCATTACCTACTTGGGATTGCCTTTGGGGGTTGCTACTAGGGCCTCATCTATATGGGATTCAGTTATTGAAAATATAGGAAGGAAATTAGTAGGGTGGAAAAGATTGTATTTGCTTAAAGGTGACCCATTGACTCTCATCAAGAGCACCCTTTCTAACTTACCTACGTACTTTCTATCTTTGTTTCAATTGCCTATCAGTGTAGTAGCTCGAATTGAGAAACTATATTGTAATTTCCCATGGAGTGGGATAGGGATGAATTCAAATTCCACCTGGTCAACAGGGATAAGGTGTGTAGACCAATCTCATCAGGTGGTTTGGGTATAAATAATTTGAGAACATTCAATCAGGTCTTGCTTAGGAAGTGGCTATAGAGGTATAACATGGAAACTGGTGATTGATTGTAAATATGATAGCTTGTGGGGGGCTGGTGACCAAAAAGGTAAATGGGGCAAGTGGTGTGGGGATTTGGAAACACATTAGGCACGGGTGGGGGGACTTTATTTCCCATTCTAAATTGGTGTTGGAGAAGGGGTCCCGAATTAAGTTTTGGGAGGACATTTGGTGTGGGAACGAGGCTCTAAAGGATGCCTTCTAGCTGTTTTCCGAGTGGCTCGCAATCAGGAAGCGTCCATTGAGGACCTCATGCTTATATCAAGGGACCAAGTGCAGTGGAATGTTACATTTAGTAGAAGGATGCAAGATTGAGAAGTAGACATCTTTGAGGTCTTTTTTAGCCTCTTATATTCTGTGAAGTTGTTTGTGGTGGAATCCAGCGGGTAAGGGCTTCTTTTCAGTTCGATCCTTCTATAAGGCCTTTTCCCTAGCCGCAATGATTCAATTCCATGAAGGAGAATTTGGAGAAATAAGGTGCGTCCAAAAGCAGTCTTTTTAACATGGACAACAATGTGGGGGAAAATTCTGACTACCGACAACCTAAAGAAGCGACAGATAGTTATACTAGACTAGTGTTGCATGTGCAAGAGATCTAGTGAGACAGTGGAACACCTCTTGTTACATTGTGAGACAACTAAAGCCTTGTGGGTGGAAGTCTTCGGCCTAGTAGAGTTATCCTTTGTCATGCCGGCAACTGTGGTTGATCTATTGGCCAGTTGGACACTTCCAAGAGGAGTTCAAAAAATTAAGGAGGTGTGGAAAATGATCCCGATCTGTATCATGTGGTGCATATGGCAAGAGCGCAATAATCAGACTCTCGAAAACATGGAGCAGTCGATAGAGGAATTTAGAACTCTATTTTTTTGTACTTTATTGCTATGGGTCATTACTTTAGATTTTAATGGCCTGAATGTTCATGACTTTCTAGCTTCCCTTTCGTCGACCTAGATAGGTCTTATCTCTTGTATACCATCTTGTGTACTTGGGTTTTGCCTATCTTTATTAATAATATTATCGATTACTTATCAAAAAAAAAAAGTGCAGATTCTTTGTTGCAACTCATTACTGTCACATTGCAGCTCATTTATGTATTTCCATTACACTTCTCAAAATTTTTATTGGATACTAGACGTTAGCATTATCTTATTGGACACATTAGCATTATATTAGCAGACACAAAACTATCTTACTGCATGTGTTTTTAGATTAGTGATTGCACAGGTTGTGATAATGTGGGCAACAACTATATGTGCCCATGAGCTGAATGTTTACCTCTGTTTTCCAAGACTAGATGTGATCTGGTTGTTCACTGAATTAATGTTTGCCTCTTTACTTATTATCTACATATAATCTACATCTAATTTTGTATAATAATACTCTCTTTAAGGATAAACGCCACATTTGATGAAGATCCATTCTTCACCACCCTATTGGAAAGTGGTGAACAATGTATCTCCAACACCCCAATGGGTAGCAATCATGAGAATGTTGTACTCCAACCAACACGACTGGAAGGTGAAAAAAGGCCACCTACTAAGAAATCTGCACAAGGTTTGTCTTTCACCGTAGAGGAGGACAACCTCCTCGTGTCAGGTTGGCTCAACATTAGCATTGATACTATTCGAAAAATTGATCAAAACTTCACACAAATGTGAGATAAAATTCTAGATTATAACAATGTGTATAAAAAAACCTAGCGATCCATATTGCTCCATTTATGTACCAGTCTGGTTGCATAAACAATGCAAATGTTGAACGCTCAAGACCAGAAGCGTCCTCTCCTTTAGGTGCCTAAGAACAATCAGTTAAACATCGTTGCTATTAGACAAATTGGCAATAGAAACATAAAAGATGCAACTATAGTTTCTACCTGTCATTCTCTTGTAAATAATAATGCATGAAAAAGAAAATTTTATGCACTTTCTTCCAACGATGAATGGGGGGCTTCTTCATTTCTTTGGATTGGTTCTAATATGAGTCAAAAAGTGGGTGTTGTGGATGTAATAGTTTCTATATGCTATAGAGAAATGGTATAGCAGTATGAAGACAAGCCATTTGAAGAAATGCCTCAATGGGCACATACCATTTCAAATAGAGCTTTACATAGAGTATATTCTACCATCCTTACAAAAGAATAAATGTAAACCATCTCCATAGGCAATCTCCAAAGAGAGGAAATCAAATGGTATACGCCCATTTACCTGGGAGGAAAATGGTATATGCCCAATCTCCAAAGAGAGGAAATCAAATGGTATACGCCCATTTGGACAATCTCTTTGTAAACCACCATTTGTAAATTTCTGAAAAGCACAAAAGTAGAATAACATTGCATACTTGGGAGGAGAGAAACCACAGATCGATTCCCACAGAGGTTGGGAACCAGGGATCAATTTGCATAGGGAGAGAAATCAAGGTTGGGAACCACCGAACGATTCGCACAAAGAGAGTGTCTGGGAGGAGAGAAACCAAACAAGAAGAAGAAGAAGAAATGTTAGGGTTCGTTCGTGGAGAAGAACAAGAAGTCGAGCAGGGGTGGAGGAAACGTTAGGGTTCGTTTTCATATCTGTCTTCTCATAAAAAAAAAAAATAGCTTTCTTATACAAATGAATGGGTACTCACTGATCATATTCAAAGTTAATATAATACTCTTTGTAGGTGCATGCATCTTGTTTTCATTCTTGACAACCTTCCTCATTGTTAAAGCACATGGAGAAATAGAAAGAAGACGTATCTCGCATAACAGCTCCTATCACCAATCCATCAACTCAGGTATTGTACACCTCTTTTAACAATTGGCATTTGTTTATTTTATTGCGCGGGTTGGTTGATTAACATTCTGTTGCTATATGTTAGGACATATCAAGACCACTTTATCCAAACTTTTCAAACTACATGCCAAGTTACTACGGTCCAGTGCCTCATTTGTGGTTACCACCTTTTGTGCCTCCTCCAAGTGCCAGCCCATATACATGGAGTAACCAGGTGATCGTTGGATGGTAAAGTAGTTCTCATGTGCTTTATTTTATGAAGTTGAATATTTGGTCTAATTATTTATTTTTAAATTTTTTTTGAAAAACTGCAGCAACACCCATGGAGCTCTACTTCCGCTGCCACGTCAAGTACTACTACCCTGAGTAGTTCCGCTACCTTGTATAGTTCCACCATACCAATGATAGAACCTCCTCCAATTGCCTACCCATATCCATGAAGCAACTAGGTGATGATTTCTTGGAGTATTTATTGTAGTTAGTGTTGAATTTGAATATTTGCTCCAATTATTTATGCTTGTAACTTTTTATTTGGAAAACTGCAGCAATACTCATGGAACTCTACTTTTGCTACAATGCCTACTTCCGCTCCCATGTCTAGTTCCGCAACCAATATCAGCTCTAGTGTAGCTGACAGTTCTAGTGTACAAACTAGAGCTAGTGTTGCTACTAGCTCATGTTCGACTTTACCAACATTTGTTTCTCCGACATCTACCAACCCATATTCATGTGGCAATGAGGTGATGTGTTAGATTTTTGGCATGTTGTCTTTCACATTATCCACAACATTTATGTTCATATAATACTTCTTTCCCCGCATTTTACATGAAATTAAAGTGTATCAAAGTAACTGTTGAAGAAATTAGTGAGGCCACATTAGATTCGATAGAAGTTAAAGTGCAGTCTACTGGCTCTTTGGGTAATATGGTTGGTACCAAAGAGGCTTGCAATTCCAGGTCACTTCATATGAAGCCTGCTGATGGGGGTGATATCATTGAGGAGCCAAAGCCAGGGATCCGCTTTGAGTCGGAGAATGAGTTGATGACTTACTATAAACAATATGGAAAACGATGTGGTTTTGGAGTAATGACACAAATGAGTAAAAAGGAGAAAGATGGGACTGTGAAATATGTCACTGTGAGATGTGCTCATGGTGGCAAGGCACAAAATAGAGCATCAAACGTCTCCAAGCCACAGCCAACAAGCAAGATAGATTGCAAGGCAAGGATGAATGTGATGTTAAAGGATGGAAAACTATGTGTGACATCCATATTTAACACACACAATCAAATGCTCAGTCCAAGAAGATCTAGATTTTTCAAATACAATAGAAAACTTAATGAGTCTATTAGGAGGGTATTAGATACAAATGATCAGGCTGGTATATGGATGAATAAGAGTTTTCATGCTCTTGTGACTGAGGCTGGTGGGTTTGAGAACATACCATTTGGAGAAAAATGTTGTTATAACTATACTAATAAGGCACGACACCTGCGTCTTGGTAAAGGTGGTGCTCAAGCGCTGTTTGAGTACTTTAGAAGGATGCAATACAAGAATGATAGATTTTTCAGTCTCATGGAATTGAATGATGATGATAGGATGAAAAATATGTTTTGAGCAGACACCCGTAGTAGAGGGGCCTACAGCTACTTTGGAGATGTAGTAACATTCGATACCACATACTTAACAAATAGGTATGGAATGCCATTTGCACCTTTCGTGGGTGTAAACCACCATGGACAATCAATCCTTTTGGGTGCAGGCCTTATTTCAAGTGAGGATACATAATCATTTGTATGGTTATTTAAAACTTGGCTTGATTGTATGGATGGAAAAGCGCCGAATACTATTATTATAGATCAAGATTGCGTAAGAAAAAATACGATTGTCATTGTCTTTCCCAACACGTGGCATAAATATTGCTTGTGGCACATATTGCAAAAGGTCCCTAAGAAGCTTGGTTCTCATACTTAATACAAATGTGGCCTGAAAAGTAAATTGCTATCTTGTGTCTATGACTCCCTTACAATCAAAGAGTTTGAGAATTCTTGGAACAGCCTCAAGGATACATTCAACTTGCATGAAAATACATAGTTGCAAAGCTTATATGAAGAGAGAGAGTTTTGGATGCCAGTATATTTAAAGAACTCGTTTTGGGCTGGAATGAGTATAACTCAACGCAGTGAGAGCACGAACGCTTTCTTCGACGGCTACGTGCATGCTAGGACAAACCTTAAAGAGTTTGTTGATCAGTTCAACAATGCATTAAAGAAAAAATTTGAGAATGAAAATCAAGCTAACTTCCATTCATTTAACTTCACCATTCCATGCATATCACACTTGGCTCTTGAGAAGAAATTTCAAGAGGTGTACACAAATGTAAAATTTAGGGAGGTTCAACAAGAGATAATGGGAATGATATATTGTCATTGTCGTTTTGAGAAAATGGATGGAGTAATCGCAACTTACTCAGTCGATGATGAAGTTAAGGCTGAAGATTTTATCAAGGAGGTTACTTATACTGTTTAATTTAACGAGGCCGAGTGTGAGGCTAAGTGTGTTTGTGGATTGTTTGATATGCGAGGGATAATATGTAGACATATTCTTGTCGTCTTTTTAGCTAGGAAAGTCCATGAATTGCCTGAAAAATACATATTAGACTGGTGGAGAAAGGACATAAAACATAAGTATACAATTATCCCTAACAGTTATGACGTTGCTGATCAGAGACCCGAAACTGTTAGGTATAAATGTATAGTGAAACGTTTTGATGAGGTAATGACAAATGCAGTTTCGTGCGATGGGCATACTGAGGATATGGTATCGAAGTTGTATGCGATGAATGAGGCATACCGCACATTGAAGCCCTACAACATAGACTCTAATGTTGGAATAAGTTCTATGAATGCAGCCATGGAAGGAAGTTCTAAAAATGTGCTAAGTTTCTATGTTGTCAGAGGCAAGGGACGACCCCCGTGTAACAGAAGCATGTTGACGATGGAGGAACACTTGAAGAAAATTAAAACAAAGGCTGAGAAAAAGAAAAACGATAAGGGAAAAAGCAGACTGGTGAGAGGAGGATGATTGTCATTATTACGTGATGTTCATTTTTAAGTATTTGATAATATATTATATTTCCATTTACTTGTGAATTATAATTATTTTTTATGTTGTCAGAGGTGTAGCTTGGACACCGAACTATTGGAAAGCTATGGAAACCAATTTGGCCCATTAGAAATGAGGACGCAAGAAAATGTACAAACTCCTCTAATGGTGGATCAAGAAAGTGCACAACAAGAAGTGATGGGGACACAAGAAAGTGTACAATTACAACTTTCAATTATTTTATTGTATTTGTATGTTTTTCATGGTGGGTCTTATTTTGTCTACTATTATATTCATAGATGCAACTAGGGATGGATGGAACGCAGCCAGAGACGGCAGATGGAATGCAGCCAAAGATGGCAGGTGGAACGTAGCGAAGTAGCTTCTTGTAGCAAGACTCGATTATTGAATTATGTTGTGTGTTGATGGTGGTGATTTGTTGGAATTTGTGTTAGAGGTGGTTTGTTGGCATTTGTGTGTTGGGGTGATTTAGGAATTTGCGTGTTGATGGTGCTATGTTAGAGTATGTTATGTATTAGTGGTCAAAGTGTACATTTTGTAGATTCCAAACTCACGTTTTGTATCTTAGTATTTGAGCCCACATTTTGCACATTTTGTATCCAAGTACTAAATTTATATAAATTTGACTTTCTATCCATGTACTCAATTTATTTATGTGGTTTTGTATGTTGATTGGTATTATTTTTTTGAGTTAATGTGATGCTGTGTTTGATATTGCTCCATTTGTCCAGGTGAAAAAAAAAAAGTAAATCAATAAACCTATAATTTAGTCCTGTCAAGTATTCTGACAAAATGATCAGGCTTGTAACTTATTTTCACGCAGATACATACTTTGTTAATAACCAGTGGCACGTTAAAGCACAATAAAGTCTCAGGATTGAAGATCAAATACAATTCACAATAATGTCTGAAATACATAATTTTAAAGTTTTGACTTACAAACGCTAAGTTCATATAAAATACAAATACAAAGTCGTCATCACTTTGAGCGTATCAAATACAAGTAACTAACTATGGATATTAGCCAATACACACGCATTAGTGTCCGTGCATGTCGCATGTTGGCTTCTTGATTGCGAAGCTGGGCTTGATCATTGTGGAGTGCCAACTCCCTCTTTTGAATCTCTTCTTCTCTCTTTTGAAGTTCTTCCTCTTTCCTTAATATTTCTGCTTCTCTCTTTACAAGGGCTTTCTTAACAAAGAGAGGAAATCAAATGGTATACGCCCATTTGGACAATCTCTTTGTAAACCACCATTTGTAAATTTCTGAAAAGCACAAAAGTAGAATAACATTGCATACCTGGGAGGAGAGAAACCACAGATCGATTCGCACAGAGGTTGGGAACCAGGGATCAATTTGCATAGGGAGAGAAATCAAGGTTGGGAACCACCGAACGATTCGCACAAAGAGAGTGTCTGGGAGGAGAGAAACCGAACAAGAAGAAGAAGAAGAAATGTTAGGGTTCGTTCGTGGAGAAGAACAAGAAGTCGAGCAGGGGTGGAGGAAACGTTAGGGTTCGTTCGTGGAGAGACGTCGAGCAGGAAGAACGGGTGCCATTTCAGAAGTCTCAAAATGCACCGTTTTGGAATAAATAAAACAGTGCATTTCGGATTCTCGTCGGATGTCATCTGTGGACAGGCCCGTCTCATGCCTTGCTTTAGAGTTTTCCTTTTGCAAGTACTTGATATTACCAACTTTTTTGCAAATAATTTTATTACGAATAAATTTATTTTACTTGCAATTATGTTTAATAACAACAACATTTTTTTCGATTAAACGTGTAAGCTATTAGCCACGACATGGATTTGCAACAAATAATATAGTACACTATTAGTGGTAGATTTACTTTCCTTGTAGTATTGATCTTTAATAACAACCGTTATTTATTAGCAATGGTTTTGCTTCCTATGAAGTCGTATGAACTGGGGTCTGCGAAGAGGCCGACTTGGGAATGAAATCATTATACATTACGTGTTTGATTGTACAACCATAAAGTTTGAAGCCCACTGCCTGGCCTATAGATGTGAAATCGTTGATACAAGAAAATTTCATATTTATGATTAGTTATTTTTTAAAGAAATTATTATTTTTTATTAAAATAAATTTATTTCTTTTATAAATAATCATTATCATCATAAATAATTAACCACACAAACTCGTTTTTCTGGTAATTATTGGTACATAACTCTTGCACCGAATTAAAGAGAAGCTTTAAATTGAGGCTGTTTTGAGAATTTTATGTACACCTAAACCCCACTTTCCATTTCCCACGTTTGAATAATCCCTCTGCCTATCACTCTCTCACACCACATCTGAGAATATGGAAAATAAATTTAATTTATCATATATAAAATTAGATTATTTTCTTATAAAAAAAAATAGATTATTTTATAAATTTATTTTTATAAATCTGGCAGCAGCACTACTTTTTAAGAAATTAATAAAAAAAAAACAGATAAACATATATAAAAGTATTTCTTACACAAATAAGACAAGAACCAGACTAAAAGCCATCTTGACGACAGGCAAGCCCTACATGGCCTAGAATGCAGAAATTTTCTCGTCCGGCCTCGAGGCCGGGGAGACATGCGCGAGGAGCTCCTCATCGCATTCAAATCTAGCCATGTCCTCCCCGGCCTTCGGGTTAATCCAAGCCTCTATTCCATTCCCTGACTTGGTGTCAAAAAAGGTGACCAGATTCTTGAACGTCAACCTTGCAGAGCCCACCCACACCGGCTTCCCCAACCCTAAGTCAGCTTCATATATAGGAAACCTGCACAAGCTGGTGAAGCTGAACGATTCCACCTCTCCTTTCGTTATTCTTGCGGCTCGCTCTTTTATGAAGTTCAAGTGCCCCTCATTCTCTCGAAGTTCCTTCACGGAATCCACGTTCACTTTCCTTATAGACTCCCTAACTTGGTTAATGATGCCATGACCCTCGCCAGGATGATCGGTATCCATAGACGGTACAGAGATCGCCACCCGACTTATGTTCCCGACTGTTGAGAAACGTGAAGAATGACAAGGCGTCCCCAACCTTGCTGGGCATGCCAAGACCGATAGCAATCCCACCGCATTTAATTTGAACGAGGTGACTTGAACGACTGCAGCTAAATCCTTGACATCGTCCAGTGCTAGAGGTGGAAACTTGTTGAGCTCAGCTGGAACTGGGTCCTCCAGAAATTCAACAAGTTGGCAGTTGGCTTTGGCTTCAACATAGTGGACACCCTCGTCGTTGCAATCAATACAGGTATTGTCCTTAAACCGTCCTGCTAGTGGGTAGAATCGGGTTAAGATCTCGGACAAGGATTTCTTAAGCTGCAGTTTGCGCAAGTTGGTCAGACTGTTATAGGCTTCTAAAATAAGGAAGAAGAGAACCAAAGGCATAAAAACTGGGGAGCTGGTAATGGCGGAGGTGGGGTGGAGTTGGAGAAGATGGCTTTAGGCTCTCCTCGGAGATAATTTGGACAAGTAAAGCCTTCATTTTCTCGATCGAGTGTTGGCAGAAAATCTTCTGAAACTATTTTACACTTTATTTCATTATAATTTACAAATATTCTAAAATATTCTTAAAATCAAAATCGAGACCAGTGGACGAACTTGGAGATAGAAATAACCAGGAAGGAAAGGGCATAGACGAGCAAGCTCGTAAGTTTGAGGTACAGGGGAAAGTGGATGGTAATGGCTATGAAAAAGGCCATAACTGCAAAGAAGATGCCAACTCCATAGAGAACTCTGTCTATAACCAGGAACTTGGAATTGATGAAGTGTCTAACCAAGAAGGAAGCAAAGCATAACGAGATTGTGAAAGGGAAGATCATCAAGTGGGAGGTGTGAGAGTGGCTGTAGTTGGGTTGAAGTTGGGGGGATGAGAGAGCCACCCCAATTGCAGAAGATAAGCAAAAGGACACTAAGATGGAAGCCCAATCCATATTATGGTTTCCTACTTCCAGACCAAGTACTGGCTGATCAGCAACTGTTGGACCGGCTTCTATGTCATCAGCTGGAGGAGGTCGTTGCGGCTGTCGGCGGTGAATTAATCTCCGAAACGTTAGGAGCGGTTGAGTGTAAAACCAGTGGACAAAAAACTCTTGGAAGCCATGTATTATGGTCATTATTGGGGACGGCTAATATGGAGGCTGGACTAATAATAGTACTCGAGAAAGGAGATCAGCTGGTAATGCCGGCGGAGGTGGGGTGGAGTTGGAGAAGAGGGCTTGATGCTCTCCTCGGAGATAACTTGGATAAGTAAAGCCTTTATTTTCTCGATCGAGTGTTGGTAGAAATTCTTCTGAACAGTCAAGAGTTAAAACAAGGCTTATCGGCTAAAGCTGAAGGCAATGCTACCCGAGGACGGAATTATATAGTGGTCTTGCCAGAACAAAGTCAAGAATGACTGCCACTATATCAATCACAGCTAAATGTGTACAGAATATTGTTTTTTTTTTCGAATCATGTACAGAATATTGTTGAAGTATATTCCAATTATAGTTTCAAATCTTGCATGCATATTAATTATGTCTAGAAGCTTGAGATTCCATCGTGGTTATAAAAGATTTATCATGTTATTTTAACAGTACTCTAAGCACTCTTCTGAGAGTAAGCATTAAGTTGTTTTATATAATATCTTGTTTACTGATCTCTATAGCTAGCTAGCTAATTATAACGCGCGAGTCCTTTTTCCCCATCACGTACGTATTAAAAACGCATATATATGTCTTATTAGATACCTAAATCAAGCTCCTATCCACCATGTCACTGTCAATAAAGAGTAATCAACATGCATATGTCAAATCCTAAATCCTAAAGAGTAATCAACTTATATCACAAATAAAGCATTTTGGTGGCCCATTGCTATTTTATCAACTATTTTGTATCCCTTAAGTAAGTGACAGTAAGCGCAAGCCCCCCTTCAAATGAGTGCATTTTATTTGCATTCATATAAAATAATCGCTGAGATTTGAGTTGTTATCAAATTAATGGTGAGTATCATTTCCCCTGAACCAACCAAGTCTTGATCAATCTTGTACATTCCTTCAACGTACAAGATGTTGCTAAGAATTTTTTAGTTTATTCTCGAAGGCCTTATATATTACGTGGTATAAAAGCTCATGTTAATATCATTAGGTTTTATTAGGAGAAAGTAACATTATATACAGTTTGAATATCATTTTCTTTTTTTCTTTTTTTTTTTAAAGTAGGATTTGCTATTTAAAAATCTTTGTTTTTTTTATATAAATTTTAGATTGATTTAATTTTTTTAAAGAAACTATACGAAACTTACCCTCTTAAAAATGCCAGTAAGGCAGGCTGTAGAGGTTGATGCCCAAATATTGATTCTTCAAACACACCGGCTTCATCCTGACCTTCCTCTGAAAGAGCACAACACATTTTACAATCTTTTTCGGATTGAAAAGGCATGGGGCCCTTCTTCTTCATTGGCTTTTCAACCCGAAAAAGATTGTAAAATGTGTTGTGCTCTTAGATGGACTCTTTCGTTTTTTCTCATCTGAGTTTGATTTAGATCTTCTGTCCCACCCTCTATGTTGACCCAAGTGATTTGGATCTTCTGTCTCATATTTTGAAGAGGGTGTTCTGTATATTTATTTTGAAGAGGGTGTTTCGTATATTTATTTTGAAGAGGGTGGGATCTTCTGTCCCACCCTCTATGTTGAATGTGTCTGAAGTCTTTAGTAATGTAATTTTCCAGCTAGTTTCATGTAAAACATTGATGAACACATCTTCTGCCCCACCCTCTATGTTGAGCCAAGTGACTCTTCAATATACGAAACACCCTCTTCACACTTGGGTCAACATAGAGGGTGGAGTCTGTCCCACCCTCTTCAAAATAAATATACGAAACACCCTCTTCAAAATATGAGACAGAAGATCCAAATCACTTGGGTCAACATAGAGGGTGGGACAGAAGATCCAAATCAAACTTACATGAGAAAAAACGAAAGAGTCCATCTAAGAGCTCAACATCCAATGAAGAAGATGGGCCCCATGCCTTTTCAATCCGAAAAAGATTGTAAAAGGTGTTGTGCTCTTTCAGAGGAAGGTCAGGATGAAGCCGGGGCGTTTGAAGAATAAATATATGGGCATCAACCTCTACAGCCTGCCTTACTGGCATTTTTAAGAGGGTAAGTTTGGTATAGTTTCTTTAAAAAAATTAAATCAATCTAAAATTTATATAAAAAAAATAAGATTGATCATTCGCGGGAGTCCAACACTCATAAATATATATATATATATATATGAAGACTCACTAATTGGGTCAACATAGAGGGTGGGATAGAAGATCAAAATCAAACTCAGATGAGAAAAAACGAAAGAGTCCATCTAAGATCACAACACATTTTACAATCTTTTTCGGGTTGAAAAGCCAATGAAGAAGAAGGGCCCCATGCCTTTTCAATCCGAAAAAGATTGTAAAATGTGTTGTGCTCTTTCAGAGGAAGGTCAGGATGAAGCCGGTGTGTTTGAAGAATCAATATTTGGGCATCAACCTCTACAGCCTGCCTTACTGGCATTTTTAAGAGGGTAAGTTTCGTATAGTTTCTTTAAAAAAATTAAATCAATCTAAAATTTATATATAAAAAAAAAAAAAAAAGGTTTTTAAATAGCAAATCCTACTTTAAAAAAAAAGAAAAAAAAAAAGAAAAAAAGAAAATGATATTCAAACTGTGTATATTGTTACTTTCTCCTAATAAAACCTAATGATATTAACATGAGCTTTTATACCACGTAATATATAAGGCCTTCGAGAATAAACTAAAAAATTCTTAGCAACATCTTGTACGTTGAAGGAATGTACAAGATTGATCAAGACTTGGTTGGTACAGGCACTACAACACAAATGGTTCTTAGTGACGGTTGTAAATTTGTGACAGTCTCTGAACCGTCACTAAAAAAGATTTTCTGTGAAGGTTTCTGAAAAGCGTCACATATACGTTTGAACATGTCGCTACTTAAGTTCGAACGTCAAGAGTTATGGCGCCAACGTTCGAACATTATTAATTAATGTTCGAATTAATAATGTTCGAACATTAATTGTAAATTTAAATTAATTATGACTCTAATTGAAAATTTATGTTGTTTTTATAATGCATAATTTGTATTTATAATTATGTATACAAGTCTAAAACATTTACTTGTATATATTTATATATACACAATTTGCAAAATATAATTATAAATATATTTATGTTTATTTATATAAATATATATTTATATATACATATATATATATTTATGTATATTTGAAGTGCAGTGATTTAGTATTAAAGTTGAAAAATATAACATTAAAAAAGATTGAGAATTGAAATAAAAAAAACTATAAATATATTAAATAATATTGTTCCCTACAAATATTAAAAGCAAAATACAAAATATGATATAAGTACGTAAACAACACTCAGATGATAGCGTTATCCGGAAAATCAGTAGCCCGTATCTCCTCAGTCAAGGTATCAACCTTGTCGTTAAGGATACCTACACGGTGGGCTATCTCGGCGATAGACGCCTCTACAGCCCCGAGCGATTGATCGATCTTACGATCAATATGCGCAGTCAGCTGTGAGATAACTGCATCAACCCAAATAGGCCGCACATCTCCAGCAAATGTACTCGCTGGCTACTGACCACTACTTCCCACACCGTACTCAGGCTGCGTCGGAGGAACTAGATCTTGTACAGGGGGTGGCTGACGTCCCCTCGCCAGTCCAATGCTACGTCGATGCGTAGTCATGTCGAGGGCGCTCATCTGATCTTACCCGCTCCTCCGGCTGGGTTGGCACTCCCCGAGCAAGTAATAGCCAGCTGATCAGGACACCATATGGGAGGTTATCCGTGGAGACGATGCTCACCTCGTAACGGATCCTCTCAAATATGTGCTGGCAAATCTATGGGATCTCCACGTGCCACTCGTATCAAAAACTGTGCCCGAAGCCGACTGAATGTGATCTTATGTGCCACAGGATCTACATTTGTTGCAACAATAAGATGCAACATGTTGAAGAATGGTAGCATATGGTTTTGGTGGAAAGAGTTTGGCCTCTCGATCTGCATGTGGTCTCTCCCGGTGAAGATGTAAAAACTCTCATCTCGGCCATCATCCCTAGCCGAAGGGCTAACACCCTCGGCCTCTAACCGGTCCGCATCTCTGGCTGATGATGGGTCAAATGGGCCAGTAGATGATGCAGAAGTGCCTACATCTGTCTCGAGTCTGCCGTGAGCAGATGTAGATGTGCGAAACAAGGCTAGAAAGTCAGCCTCAATCGATGTTTGAACTCCTCGACAAATCCCGAGGTGCTCGACGATGATATCGGGTGAAATATCAAACATGACATCACGTACGGTCACAGTGTGAGAGGATGTGTCCTGAGGCATGTCACACATCCCCATATAGAACTCTTGAACCATAGAGGGGTATACATTCCCCTTCAATGTGCAGATATTTCCCCAGCCTCTACTGAGGAATACATCTCTCAAGTTCGTCTGCTCCCATCTGAGTTCGTCGAACTCGTTGATTAAGGCTTCTCGCTCTACCATAACAATACGAGCCCTGATCCGAGCAGTGTCCTGAGTGGCTCCTTCCCTCCCTCGTTTTCTGGTATGCAAAGGATGAGCCATATTCTAGAAATAGAAGATCTATTAAAAAAAAAAACTTTGAGTAATATTGATGCATCTTTTGTTATAATTTTAAACTGTATTGAATAAACATTCGAACATAGAGCAACATACGTTTGAACGTTAAATAAAACGTTCGGACGTATAAATTTTACATTCGAACGTAAACACAATTCGTGAGAATGTAAAACGAAACGTTCGAATGTATAACATATGATTAATTTAATTGATATACGTTCGAACGTATTAGTTTACGTGCGAACTTCAAGGATAAATCCCAAATAAATTAAACAAATTACGTTCAAACTTTGAAATATACGTTCGGACATAACCACATAAACGTTCAAACATTAATTATATGTTCGGACATAACAGCTTGTATAAAATATACGTCCGGTCGTGGATGACAAACGTTACAAACTTGAAACCTTGTTTGTTCGAATGTATTGGTGTAACATTCGAACGTAATGACACAGAATGGCTGAGTCGACTCAACCATTCTCGAAAGCTCCAAAATCTTTATGAAAACCAACTAAATGCGGAAATGCCACAGTAGAAATAAAGTATACACTTCAAGAAACTTTTCTACGGTGACTTTTTGTCCAATGGCAACCCATGGTGGCCGAAAAATAGAGTTGAAAATCCGGCCACAATGGGTTTCAGTTTTAAGTAAAATCCATTCTAAATCTATGTATAAATTACATTTAATGCTTCAAAAAGAGATGCCTATCTTTTGGTGATGGTTGCGGCGGAGTCTGAAGTGGCGGCGATGGAGGAGCGACGACATGCAAATGGTGTTTGGAGAAAATGACATTTCGGGCGTTCGGTTTTAGACTTATATACATATAACGTTTGAACGTTATATATATAACGTTCAAACATTTCCTTACCCTCCGAACGTGTAATGAAACATTTGAACATGAGATATAATACGTTCGAACACTCTAAGTCATCGTTCAAACGTTCGTCAATTGATTTTCCAAAATATATTAATAATATTTATTTTATTAATATATGTTATATTAATTATAATGTATATTATAATAGTTAGCATACTATATCTACGAAACTGCACCGATCCACCTAACAATACCTCTCGGGGTAAGTGTATTGCTAAATAGACCATCACATCAAAAAATGATGGTGGAAATATCTGCTCAAATTTACAGAGTATAGTAGCAATATCTTCTTCCATCTTCTGGAACATATCCCGATTTACAACTCGAGCGCACAAATCCTTAAAAAACATACATAGTTCAATTATGGCGACACATACATTAGATGTCAGCTTTCCACAAATTCCCACCAGTAATAACTTCTGTAAAAATACGTGACAATCATGACTTTTCAAACCACTGATTTTCCAGTCAACAGGACTGATGCATGTACCAATATTTGAAGTATAACCATCTGGCAACTTCACACCTTGCAACCATTTGCATAAATCCATCATCTCTTCCCTCGTCATCGTAAAACATGCATGTGGCATGACCACCCTGTTGCCTTCCACTCGCAAATGTAGATTATGTTTAATTCTCATTCTCTCAAGATCTTTTCTCGTCTTGATCGTGTCATTTGTCTTTTTATTAATGCTAATCAATGTACCCAATATATTATCACAGATATTCTTCTCTATGTGCATTACATCCAAACTATGTTGCAACATATTGGACGACCAATATGGCAAGTCAAAACAATGCTACGCTTTGTCCAATTCAATTCTGAGACGTCTCTTTTTCTCTTATTCTTACCCCGACCTTTGCCAAAATTGTTCGCTCTAACATGTACTAGTTGTTCCACTATCTCTTTTCTGGACAACTCAGTTGGTGCAATTCTATCTTCTACTCTCCCATCAAACTTAGCACAGTCTCTTCTCCATGCATTATCTGCTGGTAGATAATGTCGATGACCCATGAAGTACAACTTCTAAGAATATGTTAACCACTCACTAGTCGTTTCTTTATTACACGTCGGACACACTAACTTCCCTTTAATACTCTAACAGGAAAGATTTTCATATGCAGAAAAGTCATTTATGGTTTACATTACTGCAGCATGCATCTGAAAAGATGTTGACGTGGATGCATCATAAGTTCTGACGCCTGTTTCCCATAACTCTTTCAACTCTTCAATTAACGGTTGCATGAATACGTCAATGTCATTCCTAGGTGATCTCGGGCAAGGAATAAGTAAAGTTTACGAGCTTCTGTCCCAAACTCTGGGTATTGATCATCGAAAGATTGCCATGCAAGTGAGTCAGCTAGGTGCCTCATGTATGCGTCATCCTTAACTCTTTTCTCATCGTGCCACCTCATATCAACAGCTTTTTTTTACATATATATAGTCTTTGCAACCTAGGTCTCAAGGGAAAACATCGCAACACCTTCACTGGCACATTTTTCTTAGCCTTCCACCTTGACTCTCCACATACAGGACATGCTTGTTTGCCCTCGTTCTCCTTCCAGAACAAAACACAATCATTCTTGCATGCATGTATTGACTTGTACTGAAATCCTAATCTCTTTCTCAACTGTTTCGCTTCATAAAAGTTCTTTGGCAATGCAGATCCATTGGGAAACACCTCATTAAATAAGTCCAATACCATGTTTATTGCTTTCGTCGACATCCCACACAATGACTTAATGTGAAGCAACCGCACAATAAATGAAATTTTGGAATGTTTTGTATAGTCTGGATAAAGCTCGCGCTTTGCATCTTCCCACATTGTAGCAAAATTTTCACAATCAGTCTCTTGACCACTTGAGGCATTGTCGTCTACTTCATCCATAAACATCTCAGCACCAATGTCACCCAACATCTCCTCCATCTCATCCTGCTCATAATCATCATCCATGTCTCGCATATTATAATTTTGACCGAACGTTACATTCACTGACTGTGCATATGGCTCACCATGCAGTACCCATTGGGTATACCCCAGATCCATACCGTTCACAAATATATGAATTTTAACTTCAGCCAATGATATCGCACACAGAGTCCAATTAATAAAATATAAAAGGAAGTTGGTCACCCGGACTGTAGACAAAGCCTGGAAGTGTCAGTCTTTTCTCCCTTTTTTTAGGTAGGGGTAGCCCAATTGAATGCTTAGAAACCGCATTGAATGGACTTGTAGTAAAATGACCCATTTCTCGTGATCCAATTCCTTTTTTTGCTAGCAGCCTTGCCTTCTGATCGAAATCCGGAACAGGCCCACGAGACTCAACTGCGCAAACCCCCGGCCTGCACTGTCGTATCAATGCGTTTTCCCGTCTTTTTTGCTTGTGATCCAATTTCCCTTCTAACAAGACATCAAAATGTGATCATGACTATCAACAGATGGCCGAGCAAAATCAATGAAGGTTCTTACTCCATGCACATAGAGTGCGTAATTCTTTCCAAGTCTATCGCCTAGCCGCATCCAACTTTTGTCCATTTCTAAAAAATTCTATCTATTAATAATACTAAATGTACGATGAAAATTCACATACATGTCATGCTCCAATTCTCACTGCTATTTTTATAAGGTAGTTTATCCTATCCTATTCGAGATTATATTATCCATATTGCACATATCCCGTCACTCTACTACTTTCCACGTTAGTAAAAATTTCGGCAGCATCTCTCCATAGTTCTCCAAGTATACATGTTCACAACGAGAGATTGTGACCCTCGTAGTGAACAGTATACCCGAAGAACAGTAGAAGAAGATATCAAAATTTCATACTAAACGTGTTCAGTAGGAGTAACAAGAATGTGCAATACAGATGATATAATCTCAAACTGTCCACACTGAACAATTCAGGAATTAGTGGACACCTAAATGTACACTAATTCCTGAATGGGTCTAAGGTTAGATATGCAATATCATATAATATCTATCAAAAGACACATGAAATAATATAAGTCTAAAATGTCTTGGATTAATAATGATCAACACTATGGTGTTATATTTTTGTACTAGGGGAAATGATCTCGAAAAAATGTCTAAATTTTAGTCTAATTGCTTAACTGTCAAAGTCCCTCTGGCCTTGACAACTCACAAGGCCATAGAGACTACGACAGTCAAGCAATTAGACTAAAATTTCTTCAAGACCATTCTTCCTAGTTATATAATTTAATTTGTTATTATAACTAAAGTTATTATTTTAAGTTGTTATTACACAATTTATTCCATAATGTAATTTGATACTTATTTACTTATTAATTTCAATTTATTATAATTTGTTATTATAGAGAAAATTATCATTTTAAGTTGTTATTATACAATTTATTCCAAGTAATTGATATTTATTTTTTTAATTATTTATTTATTAATTTCAATTTATTTTAACTTATTATTATACAATTTATTCCAAGTAATTAATAAATTATTTATTAATCAATTTCAATTTATTTCAATTTGTTATTATACTATCAATTGTCATACTTAAGTTGTTAAGTATCAATTTAACACTCTAATAATTTATACTTATTTATTTATTTATAAATATTTATTATACTTAAAATTATCATTTTAAGTTTTTAACTATCAATTAATTTATTGTAACTAATTGATACTTACTTATTTATTAAATATTATTTATTTTAGTTTGTTATTATAGAGAAAATTAGCATTTTAAGTTGTTATTATACAATTTATTCCAAGTAACTGATATTTATTTTTTTAATTATTTATTTATTAATTTCAATTTATTTTAACTTGTTATTATACAATTTATTCCAAGTAATTAATAAATTATTTATTAATCAATTTCAATTTATTTCAATTTGTTATTATACTATCAATTGTCATACTTAAGTTGTTAAGTATCAATTTAACACTCTAATAATTTATACTTATTTATTTATTTAAGTATTATTTATTTTAATTTGTTATTATAGAGAAAATTATCATTTTAAGTTGTTATTATACAATTTATTCCAAATAATTGATTATTTTCAATAAACACCATAACAACATCACTAAACATATTAATTCATAATTACTACACAACAACATTATTAAACATAACAATATTCATATCACTATATATTTCTACACATATTAATTCATCATTAATTCACAAAATATAAAATTACATATATAAACAATAAACTTATTTACTTTAACAACATATTACAATATTTTCACAATATTTCCACAACAACATCATTAAACATAACAATATTCATATCACTATATATTTCTACACATATTAATTCATCATTAATTCACGAAATATAAAACTACATATATAAATAATAAACTTATTTATTTCAACAACATATCACAATGTTTTCACAATATTCTTACAACATCATTAAACATTATAATAACTTAAGTTTAGAAATATACCTATCACTTTTTAATTTACTCTTACAAATGATAAGCTTCCAATTTGCAAAAAAACCACCTCCTTAAAAAAAACAATAATAATAACAAGTTAGAAACATATATTCCAAAGAAAAAAAACACAAGAGAAATATCATGAAATTGAAAATAATGAAGAAATAATATTTCCTAACCAAAATAGTTCCAAAATACTAGTTCTCAATAATCACTATATTTAACAAATAATACTCTCTCTCACTCTACTCTCTCTCTAACAATACCCTCTCTCACTCTAACTCCCCTAATAACACTCTCTCTCACTCTAACCCACTCTCACTTGATCTCTTTATCTCTCTCAAATCGCTCAACCTCACACACACTCTCTCTCTATTTCACGCACAGAAGGAAGCATAAATGATTCTGCTTCCCCCATGCGTGTTTTGATGTAGAAAGGAAATTAAATCAATTTACGTTCAAACGTTTAAGTGTTACGTTCGGATGCTACTTTTGGCCGGTCACTTTTGATCTTTTAACGTTCAAACGTTTAAGTGTTAGGTTCGAACTATACTTTTCACCGGTCAATTTTAATCATAAACGTTCGAACGTTTAAACTTTACATTCGGACGCTATTGCTTAACTCAGAAGCCAATAATCGAGCGGAAAATTTCTCGCCATCAATTTATTTACATTCGAACGTATATGATTTAACGTCCGAACTATACAATTGAACGGAAAATTTCCCGCCAACATTTCACAAACGTTCGAACGTCTATGGCTTAACGTCTGAACGTTTAAATTGAGCGAAAAAATTTTCACCCACATTCATCAATGTTCGAACGTAAATAATTCACGTTAGAACATATATATAACTAGATTATTAATAGTTAAAAATTATTTATTTACTATAATATATATATATAATATAAATTATATAGCATATTCATCATTACTATTATATATTATAGTTGCATAATATATCATATGCACTGAATAGCTGTATATATAATATATCACTACAATGAGAGGTTCGTTAGTATTAAAGTCCCACTTATATAATATATATATTAGAGCATACAGTATATATATCAGACAGCAACGTATATATGTAATATATCTATGATAGCATAATATTTTAAATAGGAACATAATATATAGTGATAGACATGTGGCTATAATTAATAAAACTAATAACAACATATATATATATATATATATAGTATATATATAAGTACATAAGTTAACATATATTATACTAATATAGCATAATACTTTAAATGAAAAAATAAATATAGTTATAGATATTTGGCTATAATTAATCAAACTAGCAATAACCTATATATATATATATATACTATATATATAAGTACATACACTACATATATATATATATATATATTATCACATAATACTTTAAACAGAAACATAATACATAGTAATAGACATTTGACAATAATTAATAAAACTAATAACAACACATATATATAGTATATATATATAAGTACATTCATATATATATGTATACTATGATAGCATAATACTTTAAATGAAAACAAATTAATAGTCATAGACATCTGGCTATAATTAATAAAACTAACAAACTATATATATATATATATATATACTATATATATATGTATATATATACTATAAATATATGTACATACACTACATATATACAATATTATCACATAATACTTTAAATAGAAACATAAAACATTTTGCAATAATTAATAAAACTAATAACAACATATATATATATATATATATATAGTGTATATATATATATAAATACATTCATATATATATATATATATATATATCTATACTATGATAACATAATACTTTAAATGAAAACAAATAAATAGTCATAGACATCTGGCTATAATTAATAAAACTAACAAACTATATATAAAAGCATATATATATATATATATGTATATATATAGTATATATATATATGTATATACACTACATATATATACTATTATCACATAATACTTTAAATAGAAACATAATACATAGTGATAGATATTTGGCAATAATTAATAAAACTAATAACAACATATATATATAGTATATATATAAGTACATTCATATATATATATATATATATATATATATCTATACTATGATAGCATAATACTTTAAATGAAAACAAATTAATAGTCATAGATATCTAGCAATAATTAATAAAACAAATAAACTATATATAAAAGAATATACATATATATATATATATATATGTATATATATAGTATATATATATGTACATACACTACATATATATAGTATTACCACATAATACTTTAAATAGAAACATAATACATAGTGATAGATATTTGGCTATAATTAATAAAAACTAACAATAACCTATATATATCCTTGATAAAATTAGAAAGATAAGTCCATAACCTAATTATAAATTTAACGAAGGTTACATAAAGTATTTCATAATAACATATACTAAACTTATATTATAATATAATATTAGATATAGTATGCTAACTATTATAATATATATTATAATTAATATAACATATATTAATAAAATAAATATTATTAATATATTTTGAAAAGTCAATTGACGAACGTTTGAACGATGACTTAGAGTGTTCGAACGTATTATATTTCATGTTCAAACGTTTCATTACACATTCGGAGGGTAAGGAAATGTTCGAACGTTATATATATAACGTTCAAATGTTTCCTTAAACGTTGGAATGTTATATATATAACGTTCGAACGTTATATGTATATAAGTCTAAAACCGAACGCCCTAAATGTCATTTTCTCCAAACACCATTTGCATGCCGTCGCTCCTCCGTCGTCGCCACTTCAGACTCCGCCGCAACCATCACCAAAAGATAGGCATCTCTTTTTGAAGCATTAGATGTAATTTATACATAGATTTAGGATGGATTTTACTTAAAACTGAAACCCATTGTGGCCGGATTTTCAACTCTATTTTTCGGCCACCATGGGTTGCCATTGGACAAAAAGTCACCGTAGAAAAGTTTCTTGAAGTGTATACTTTATTTCTACTGTGGCATTTCCGCATTTAGTTGGTTTTCATAAAGATTTTGGAGCTTTCGAGAATGGTTGAGTCGACTCAGCCATTCTGTGTCATTACGTTCGAATGTTACACCAATACATTCGAACAAACAAGGTTTCAAGTTTGTAACGTTTGTCATCCACGACCGGACGTATATTTTATACAAGCTGTTACGTCCGAACATATAATTAATGTTTGAACGTTTATGTGGTTACGTCCGAACGTATATTTCAAAGTTTGAACGTAATTTGTTTAATTTATTTGAGATTTATCCTTTAAGTTCGCAAGTAAACTAATACGTTCGAATGTATATGTTGAATTCGAATGTGTATCTATTACGTTCGAACGTATATCAATTAAATTAATTATATGTTATACATTCGAACGTTTCGTTTTACATTCTCACGAATTGTGTTTACGTTCGAACGTAAAATTTATACGTCCGAACATTTTATTTAACGTTCAAACGTATGTTGCTCTATATTCGAACGTTTATTCAATACAGTTTAAAATTATAACAAAAGATGCATCAATATTACTCAAAGTTTTTTTTTTTTTTTAATAGATCTTCTATTTCTAGAATATGGCTCATCCTTTGCATACCAGAAAATGAGGGAGGGAAGGAGCCACTCAGGACACTGCTCGGATTGGTATTGTTATGGTAGAGCGAGAAGCCTTAATCAACGAGTTCGACGAACTCAGATGGAAGCAGACGAACTTGAGAGATGTATTCCTCAGTAGAGGCTGGGGAAATATCTGCACATTGAAGGGGAATGTATACCCCTCTATGGTTCAGGAGTTCTATATGGGGATGTGTGACATGCCTCAGGATACATCCTCTCACACTGTGACCGTATGCGATGTCATGTTTGATATTTCACCCGATGTCATCGTCGAGCACCTTGGGATTTGTCGAGGAGTTCAAACATCGATTGAGGCTGACTTTCTAGCCTTGTTTCGCACATCTACATCTGCTCACGGCAGACTCGAGACAGATGTAGGCACTTCTGCATCATCTACTGGCCCATTTGACCCATCATCAACCAGAGATGCGGACCGGTTAGAGGCCGAGGGTGTTAGCCCTTCGGCTAGGGATGATGGCCGAGATGAGAGTTTTTACATCCTCACCGAGAGAGACCACATGCAGATCGAGAGGCCAAACTCTTTCCACCAAAACCATATGCTACCATTCTTCAACATGTTGCATCTTATTGTTGCAACAAATGTAGATCCTGTGGCACATAAGACCACATTCAGTCGGCTTCGGGCACAGTTTTTGATACGAGTGGCACGTGGAGATCCCATAGATTTGCCAGCACATATTTGAGAGGATCCGTTACAAGGTGAGCATCGTCTCCACGGATAACCTCCCATATGGTGTCCTGATCAGCTGGCTATTACTTGCTCGGGGAGTGCCAACCCAGCCGGAGGAGCGGGTAAGATCAGATGAGCGCCCTCGACATGACTACGCATCGACGTAGCATTGGACTGGCGAGGGGACGTCAGCCACCCCCTGTACAGGATCTAGTTCCTCCGACGCAGCCCGAGCACGGTGTGGGAAGTAGTGGTCAGCAGCCAGCGAGTACATTTGCTGGAGATGTGCGGCCTACTTGGGTTGATGCAGTTATCTCACAGCTGACTGCGCATATTGATCGTAAGATCGATCAATCGCTCGGGGCTGTAGAGGCGTCTATCGCCGAGATAGCCCACCGTGTAGGTATCCTTAACGACAAGGTTGATACCTTGACTGAGGAGATACGGGCTACTGATTTTCCGGATAACGCTATCATCTGAGTGTTGTTTACGTACTTATATCATATTTTGTATTTTGCTTTTAATATTTGTAGGGAACAATATTATTTAATATATTTATAGTTTTTTTATTTCAATTCTCAATCTTTTTTAATGTTATATTTTTCAACTTTAATACTAAATCACTGCACTTCAAATATACATAAATATATATATATGTATATATAAATATATATTTCTATAAATAAACATAAATATATTTATAATTATATTTTGCAAATTGTGTATATATAAATATATACAAGTAAATTTTTTAGACTTGTATACATAATTATAAATACAAATTATGCATTATAAAAACAACATAAATTTTCAATTAGAGTCATAATTAATTTAAATTTACAATTAATGTTCGAACATTATTAATTCGAACATTAATTAATAATGTTCGAACGTTGGCGCCATAACTCTTGACGTTCGAACTTAAGTAGCGACATGTTCAAACGTATATGTGACGCCTTTCAGAAACCTTCACAGAAAATCTTTTTTAGTGACGGTTCAGAGACTGTCACAAATTTACAACCGTCACTAAGAACCATTTGTGTTGTAGTGCCTGTACCAACCAAGTCTTGATCAATCTTGTACATTCCTTCAACGTACAAGATGTTGCTAAGAATTTTTTAGTTTATTCTCGAAGGCCTTATATATTACGTGGTATAAAAGCTCATGTTAATATCATTAGGTTTTATTAGGAGAAAGTAACAATATACACAGTTTGAATATCATTTTCTTTTTTTTCTTTTTTTTTCTTTTTTTTTTAAAGTAGGATTTGCTATTTAAAAATCTTTTTTTTTTTTTTTATATATAAATTTTAGATTGATTTAATTTTTTTAAAGAAACTATACGAAACTTACCCTCTTAAAAATGCCAGTAAGGCAGGCTGTAGAGGTTGATGCCCAAATATTGATTCTTCAAACACACCGGCTTCATCCTGACCTTCCTCTGAAAGAGCACAACACATTTTACAATCTTTTTCGGATTGAAAAGGCATGGGGCCCTTCTTCTTCATTGGCTTTTCAACCCGAAAAAGATTGTAAAATGTGTTGTGATCTTAGATGGACTCTTTCGTTTTTTCTCATCTGAGTTTGATTTTGATCTTCTATCCCACCCTCTATGTTGACCCAATTAGTGAGTCTTCATATATATAAATATATATATATATATATATATATATATATATATATTTATTTATTTATGAGTGTTGGACTCCCGCGAATGATCAATCTTATTTTTTTTATATAAATTTTAGATTGATTTAATTTTTTTAAAGAAACTATACCAAACTTACCCTCTTAAAAATGCCAGTAAGGCAGGCTGTAGAGGTTGATGCCCATATATTTATTCTTCAAACGCCCCGGCTTCATCCTGACCTTCCTCTGAAAGAGCACAACACCTTTTACAATCTTTTTCGGATTGAAAAGGCATGGGGCCCATCTTCTTCATTGGATGTTGAGCTCTTAGATGGACTCTTTCGTTTTTTCTCATGTAAGTTTGATTTGGATCTTCTGTCCCACCCTCTATGTTGACCCAAGTGATTTGGATCTTCTGTCTCATATTTTGAAGAGGGTGTTTCGTATATTTATTTTGAAGAGGGTGGGACAGACTCCACCCTCTATGTTGACCCAAGTGTGAAGAGGGTGTTTCGTATATTGAAGAGTCACTTGGCTCAACATAGAGGGTGGGGCAGAAGATGTGTTCATCAATGTTTTACATGAAACTAGCTGGAAAATTACATTACTAAAGACTTCAGACACATTCAACATAGAGGGTGGGACAGAAGATCCCACCCTCTTCAAAATAAATATACGAAACACCCTCTTCAAAATAAATATACAGAACACCCTCTTCAAAATATGAGACAGAAGATCCAAATCACTTGGGTCAACATAGAGGGTGGGACAGAAGATCTAAATCAAACTCAGATGAGAAAAAACGAAAGAGTCCATCTAAGAGCACAACACATTTTACAATCTTTTTCGGGTTGAAAAGCCAATGAAGAAGAAGGGCCCCATGCCTTTTCAATCCGAAAAAGATTGTAAAATGTGTTGTGCTCTTTCAGAGGAAGGTCAGGATGAAGCCGGTGTGTTTGAAGAATCAATATTTGGGCATCAACCTCTACAGCCTGCCTTACTGGCATTTTTAAGAGGGTAAGTTTCGTATAGTTTCTTTAAAAAAATTAAATCAATCTAAAATTTATATAAAAAAAACAAAGATTTTTAAATAGCAAATCCTACTTTAAAAAAAAAAAGAAAAAAAGAAAATGATATTCAAACTGTATATAATGTTACTTTCTCCTAATAAAACCTAATGATATTAACATGAGCTTTTATACCACGTAATATATAAGGCCTTCGAGAATAAACTAAAAAATTCTTAGCAACATCTTGTACGTTGAAGGAATGTACAAGATTGATCAAGACTTGGTTGGTTCAGGGGAAATGATACTCACCATTAATTTGATAACAACTCAAATCTCAGCGATTATTTTATATGAATGCAAATAAAATGCACTCATTTGAAGGGGGGCTTGCGCTTACTGTCACTTACTTAAGGGATACAAAATAGTTGATAAAATAGCAATGGGCCACCAAAATGCTTTATTTGTGATATAAGTTGATTACTCTTTAGGATTTAGGATTTGACATATGCATGTTGATTACTCTTTATTGACAGTGACATGGTGGATAGGAGCTTGATTTAGGTATCTAATAAGACATATATATGCGTTTTTAATACGTACGTGATGGGGAAAAAGGACTCGCGCGTTATAATTAGCTAGCTAGCTATAGAGATCAGTAAACAAGATATTATATAAAACAACTTAATGCTTACTCTCAGAAGAGTGCTTAGAGTACTGTTAAAATAACATGATAAATCTTTTATAACCACGATGGAATCTCAAGCTTCTAGACATAATTAATATGCATGCAAGATTTGAAACTATAATTGGAATATACTTCAACAATATTCTGTACATGATTCGAAAAAAAAAACAATATTCTGTACACATTTAGCTGTGATTGATATAGTGGCAGTCATTCTTGACTTTGTTCTGGCAAGACCACTATATAATTCCGTCCTCGGGTAGCATTGCCTTCAGCTTTAGCCGATAAGCCTTGTTTTAACTCTTGACTGTTCAGAAGAATTTCTACCAACACTCGATCGAGAAAATAAAGGCTTTACTTATCCAAGTTATCTCCGAGGAGAGCATCAAGCCCTCTTCTCCAACTCCACCCCACCTCCGCCGGCATTACCAGCTGATCTCCTTTCTCGAGTACTATTATTAGTCCAGCCTCCATATTAGCCGTCCCCAATAATGACCATAATACATGGCTTCCAAGAGTTTTTTGTCCACTGGTTTTACACTCAACCGCTCCTAACGTTTCGGAGATTAATTCACCGCCGACAGCCGCAACGACCTCCTCCAGCTGATGACATAGAAGCCGGTCCAACAGTTGCTGATCAGCCAGTACTTGGTCTGGAAGTAGGAAACCATAATATGGATTGGGCTTCCATCTTAGTGTCCTTTTGCTTATCTTCTGCAATTGGGGTGGCTCTCTCATCCCCCCAACTTCAACCCAACTACAGCCACTCTCACACCTCCCACTTGATGATCTTCCCTTTCACAATCTCGTTATGCTTTGCTTCCTTCTTGGTTAGACACTTCATCAATTCCAAGTTCCTGGTTATAGACAGAGTTCTCTATGGAGTTGGCATCTTCTTTGCAGTTATGGCCTTTTTCATAGCCATTACCATCCACTTTCCCCTGTACCTCAAACTTACGAGCTTGCTCGTCTATGCCCTTTCCTTCCTGGTTATTTCTATCTCCAAGTTCGTCCACTGGTCTCGATTTTGATTTTAAGAATATTTTAGAATATTTGTAAATTATAATGAAATAAAGTGTAAAATAGTTTCAGAAGATTTTCTGCCAACACTCGATCGAGAAAATGAAGGCTTTACTTGTCCAAATTATCTCCGAGGAGAGCCTAAAGCCATCTTCTCCAACTCCACCCCACCTCCGCCATTACCAGCTCCCCAGTTTTTATGCCTTTGGTTCTCTTCTTCCTTATTTTAGAAGCCTATAACAGTCTGACCAACTTGCGCAAACTGCAGCTTAAGAAATCCTTGTCCGAGATCTTAACCCGATTCTACCCACTAGCAGGACGGTTTAAGGACAATACCTGTATTGATTGCAACGACGAGGGTGTCCACTATGTTGAAGCCAAAGCCAACTGCCAACTTGTTGAATTTCTGGAGGACCCAGTTCCAGCTGAGCTCAACAAGTTTCCACCTCTAGCACTGGACGATGTCAAGGATTTAGCTGCAGTCGTTCAAGTCACCTCGTTCAAATTAAATGCGGTGGGATTGCTATCGGTCTTGGCATGCCCAGCAAGGTTGGGGACGCCTTGTCATTCTTCACGTTTCTCAACAGTCGGGAACATAAGTCGGGTGGCGATCTCTGTACCGTCTATGGATACCGATCATCCTGGCGAGGGTCATGGCATCATTAACCAAGTTAGGGAGTCTATAAGGAAAGTGAACGTGGATTCCGTGAAGGAACTTCGAGAGAATGAGGGGCACTTGAACTTCATAAAAGAGCGAGCCGCAAGAATAACGAAAGGAGAGGTGGAATCGTTCAGCTTCACCAGCTTGTGCAGGTTTCCTATATATGAAGCTGACTTAGGGTTGGGGAAGCCGGTGTGGGTGGGCTCTGCAAGGTTGACGTTCAAGAATCTGGTCACCTTTTTTGACACCAAGTCAGGGAATGGAATAGAGGCTTGGATTAACCCGAAGGCCGGGGAGGACATGGCTAGATTTGAATGCGATGAGGAGCTCCTCGCGCATGTCTCCCCGGCCTCGAGGCCGGACGAGAAAATTTCTGCATTCTAGGCCATGTAGGGCTTGCCTGTCGTCAAGATGGCTTTTAGTCTGGTTCTTGTCTTATTTGTGTAAGAAATACTTTTATATATGTTTATCTGTTTTTTTTTTATTAATTTCTTAAAAAGTAGTGCTGCTGCCAGATTTATAAAAATAAATTTATAAAATAATCTATTTTTTTTTATAAGAAAATAATCTAATTTTATATATGATAAATTAAATTTATTTTCCATATTCTCAGATGTGGTGTGAGAGAGTGATAGGCAGAGGGATTATTCAAACGTGGGAAATGGAAAGTGGGGTTTAGGTGTACATAAAATTCTCAAAACAGCCTCAATTTAAAGCTTCTCTTTAATTCGGTGCAAGAGTTATGTACCAATAATTACCAGAAAAACGAGTTTGTGTGGTTAATTATTTATGATGATAATGATTATTTATAAAAGAAATAAATTTATTTTAATAAAAAATAATAATTTCTTTAAAAAATAACTAATCATAAATATGAAATTTTCTTGTATCAACGATTTCACATCTATAGGCCAGGCAGTGGGCTTCAAACTTTATGGTTGTACAATCAAACACGTAATGTATAATGATTTCATTCCCAAGTCGGCCTCTTCGCAGACCCCAGTTCATACGACTTCATAGGAAGCAGAACCATTGCTAATAAATAACGGTTGTTATTAAAGATCAATACTACAAGGAAAGTAAATCTACCACTAATAGTGTACTATATTATTTGTTGCAAATCCATGTCGTGGCTAATAGCTTACACGTTTAATCGAAAAAAATGTTGTTGTTATTAAACATAATTGCAAGTAAAATAAATTTATTCGTAATAAAATTATTTGCAAAAAAGTTGGTAATATCAAGTACTTGCAAAAGGAAAACTCTAAAGCAAGGCATGAGACGGGCCTGTCCACAGATGACATCCGACGAGAATCCGAAATGCACTGTTTTATTTATTCCAAAACGGTGCATTTTGAGACTTCTGAAATGGCACCCGTTCTTCCTGCTCGACGTCTCTCCACGAACGAACCCTAACGTTTCCTCCACCCCTGCTCGACTTCTTGTTCTTCTCCACGAACGAACCCTAACATTTCTTCTTCTTCTTCTTGTTCGGTTTCTCTCCTCCCAGACACTCTCTTTGTGCGAATCGTTCGGTGGTTCCCAACCTTGATTTCTCTCCCTATGCAAATTGATCCCTGGTTCCCAACCTCTGTGCGAATCGATCTGTGGTTTCTCTCCTCCCAGGTATGCAATGTTATTCTACTTTTGTGCTTTTCAGAAATTTACAAATGGTGGTTTACAAAGAGATTGTCCAAATGGGCGTATACCATTTGATTTCCTCTCTTTGTTAAGAAAGCCCTTGTAAAGAGAGAAGCAGAAATATTAAGGAAAGAGGAAGAACTTCAAAAGAGAGAAGAAGAGATTCAAAAGAGGGAGTTGGCACTCCACAATGATCAAGCCCAGCTTCGCAATCAAGAAGCCAACATGCGACATGCACGGACACTAATGCGTGTGTATTGGCTAATATCCATAGTTAGTTACTTGTATTTGATACGCTCAAAGTGATGACGACTTTGTATTTGTATTTTATATGAACTTAGCGTTTGTAAGTCAAAACTTTAAAATTATGTATTTCAGACATTATTGTGAATTGTATTTGATCTTCAATCCTGAGACTTTATTGTGCTTTAACGTGCCACTGGTTATTAACAAAGTATGTATCTGCGTGAAAATAAGTTACAAGCCTGATCATTTTGTCAGAATACTTGACAGGACTAAATTATAGGTTTATTGATTTACTTTTTTTTTTTCACCTGGACAAATGGAGCAATATCAAACACAGCATCACATTAACTCAAAAAAATAATACCAATCAACATACAAAACCACATAAATAAATTGAGTACATGGATAGAAAGTCAAATTTATATAAATTTAGTACTTGGATACAAAATGTGCAAAATGTGGGCTCAAATACTAAGATACAAAACGTGAGTTTGGAATCTACAAAATGTACACTTTGACCACTAATACATAACATACTCTAACATAGCACCATCAACACGCAAATTCCTAAATCACCCCAACACACAAATGCCAACAAACCACCTCTAACACAAATTCCAACAAATCACCACCATCAACACACAACATAATTCAATAATCGAGTCTTGCTACAAGAAGCTACTTCGCTACGTTCCACCTGCCATCTTTGGCTGCATTCCATCTGCCGTCTCTGGCTGCGTTCCATCCATCCCTAGTTGCATCTATGAATATAATAGTAGACAAAATAAGACCCACCATGAAAAACATACAAATACAATAAAATAATTGAAAGTTGTAATTGTACACTTTCTTGTGTCCCCATCACTTCTTGTTGTGCACTTTCTTGATCCACCATTAGAGGAGTTTGTACATTTTCTTGCGTCCTCATTTCTAATGGGCCAAATTGGTTTCCATAGCTTTCCAATAGTTCGGTGTCCAAGCTACACCTCTGAACACATAAAAAATAATTATAATTCACAAGTAAATGGAAATATAATATATTATCAAATACTTAAAAATGAACATCACGTAATAATGACAATCATCCTCCTCTCACCAGTCTGCTTTTTCCCTTATCGTTTTTCTTTTTCTCAGCCTTTGTTTTAATTTTCTTCAAGTGTTCCTCCATCGTCAACATGCTTCTGTTACACGGGGGTCGTCCCTTGCCTCTGACAACATAGAAACTTAGCACATTTTTAGAACTTCCTTCCATGGCTGCATTCATAGAACTTATTCCAACATTAGAGTCTATGTTGTAGGGCTTCAATGTGCGGTATGCCTCATTCATCGCATACAACTTCGATACCATATCCTCAGTATGCCCATCGCACGAAACTGCATTTGTCATTACCTCATCAAAACGTTTCACTATACATTTATACCTAACAGTTTCGGGTCTCTGATCAGCAATGTCAAAACTGTTAGGGATAATTGTATACTTATGTTTTATGTCCTTTCTCCACCAGTCTAATATGTATTTTTCAGGCAATTCATGGACTTTCCTAGCTAAGAAGACGACAAGAATATGTCTACATATTATCCCTCGCATATCAAACAATCCACAAACACACTTAGCCTCACACTCGGCCTCGTTAAATTAAACAGTATAAGTAACCTCCTTGATAAAATCTTCAGCCTTAACTTCATCATCGACTGAGTAAGTTGCGATTACTCCATCCATTTTCTCAAAACGACAATGACAATATATCATTCCCATTATCTCTTGTTGAACCTCCCTAAATTTTACATTTGTGTACACCTCTTGAAACTTCTTCTCAAGAGCCAAGTGTGATATGTATGGAATGGTGAAGTTAAATGAATGGAAGTTAGCTTGATTTTCATTCTCAAATTTTTTCTTTAATGCATTGTTGAACTGATCAACAAACTCTTTAAGGTTTGTCCTAGCATGCACGTAGCCGTCGAAGAAAGCGTTCATGCTCTCACTGCGTTGAGTTATACTCATTCCAGCCCAAAACGAGTTCTTTAAATATACTAGCATCCAAAACTCTCTCTCTTCATATAAGCTTTGCAACTATGTATTTTCATGCAAGTTGAACGTATCCTTGAGGCTGTTCCAAGAATTCTCAAACTCTTTGATTGTAAGGGAGTCATAGACACAAGATAGCAATTTACTTTTCAGGCCACATTTGTATTAAGTATGAGAACCAAGCTTCTTAGGGACCTTTTGCAATATGTGTCACAAGCAATATTTATGCCACGTGTTGGGAAAGACAATGACAATCGTATTTTTTATTACGCAATCTTGATCTATAATAATAGTATTCGGCGCTTTTCCATCCATACAATCAAGCCAAGTTTTAAATAACCATACAAATGATTATGTATCCTCACTTGAAATAAGGCCTGCACCCAAAAGGATTGATTGTCCATGGTGGTTTACACCCACGAAAGGTGCAAATGGCATTCCATACCTATTTGTTAAGTATGTGGTATCGAATGTTACTACATCTCCAAAGTAGCTGTAGGCCCCTCTACTACGGGTGTCTGCTCAAAACATATTTTTCATCCTATCATCATCATTCAATTCCATGAGACTGAAAAATCTATCATTCTTGTATTGCATCCTTCTAAAGTACTCAAACAGCACTTGAGCACCACCTTTACCAAGACGCAGGTGTCGTGCCTTATTAGTATAGTTATAACAACATTTTTCTCCAAATGGTATGTTCTCAAACCCACCAGCCTCAGTCACAAGAGCATGAAAACTCTTATTCATCCATATACCAGCCTGATCATTTGTATCTAATACCCTCCTAATAGACTCATTAAGTTTTCTATTGTATTTGAAAAATCTAGATCTTCTTGGACTGAGCATTTGATTGTGTGTGTTAAATATGGATGTCACACATAGTTTTCCATCCTTTAACATCACATTCATCCTTGCCTTGCAATCTATCTTGCTTGTTGGCTGTGGCTTGGAGACGTTTGATGCTCTATTTTGTGCCTTGCCACCATGAGCACATCTCACAGTGACATATTTCACAGTCCCATCTTTCTCCTTTTTACTCATTTGTGTCATTACTCCAAAATCACATCGTTTTCCATATTGTTTATAGTAAGTCATCAACTCATTCTCCGACTCAAAGCGGATCTCTGGCTTTGGCTCCTCAATGATATCACCCCCATCAGCAGGCTTCATATGAAGTGACCTGGAACTGCAAGCCTCTTTGGTACCAACCATATTACCTAAAGAGCCAGTAGACTGCACTTTAACTTCTATCGAATCTAATGTGGCCTCACTAATTTCTTCAACAGTTACTTTGATACACTTTAATTTCATGTAAAATGCGGGGAAAGAAGTATTATATGAACATAAATGTTGTGGATAATGTGAAAGACAACATGCCAAAAATCTAACACATCACCTCATTGCCACATGAATATGGGTTGGTAGATGTCGGAGAAACAAATGTTGGTAAAGTCGAACATGAGCTAGTAGCAACACTAGCTCTAGTTTGTACACTAGAACTGTCAGCTACACTAGAGCTGATATTGGTTGCGGAACTAGACATGGGAGCGGAAGTAGGCATTGTAGTAAAAGTAGAGTTCCATGAGTATTGCTGCAGTTTTCCAAATAAAAAGTTACAAGCATAAATAATTGGAGCAAATATTCAAATTCAACACTAACTACAATAAATACTCCAAGAAATCATCACCTAGTTGCTTCATGGATATGGGTAGGCAATTGGAGGAGGTTCTATCATTGGTATGGTGGAACTATACAAGGTAGCGGAACTACTTAGGGTAGTAGTACTTGACGTGGCAGCGGAAGTAAAGCTCCATGGGTGCTGCTGCAGTTTTTAAAAAAAAATTTAAAAATAAATAATTAGACCAAATATTCAACTTCATAAAATAAAGCACATGAGAACTACTTTACCATCCAACGATCACCTGGTTACTCCATGTATATAGGCTGGCACTCGGAGGAGGCACAAAAGGTGGTAACCACACATGAGGCACTGGACCGTAGTAACTTGGCATGTAGTTTGAAAAGTTTGGATAAAGTGGTCTTGATATGTCCTAACATATAGCAACAGAATGTTAATCAACCAACCCGCGCAATAAAATAAACAAACGCCAATTGTTAAAAGAGGTGTACAATACCTGAGTTGATGGATTGGTGATAGGAGCTGTTATGCGAGATACGTCTTCTTTCTATTTCTCCATGTGCTTTAACAATGAGGAAGGTTGTCAAGAATGAAAACAAGATGCACGCACATACAAAGAGTATTATATTAACTTTGAATATGATCAGTGAGTACCCATTCATTTGTATAAGAAAGCTAATTTTTTTTTTTATGAGAAGACAGATATGAAAACGAACCCTAACGTTTCCTCCACCCCTGCTCGACTTCTTGTTCTTCTCCACGAACGAACCCTAACATTTCTTCTTCTTCTTCTTGTTCGGTTTCTCTCCTCCCAGACACTCTCTTTGTGTGAATCGTTCGGTGGTTCCCAACCTTGATTTCTCTCCCTATGCAAATTGATCCCTGGTTCCCAACCTCTGTGCGAATCGATCTGTGGTTTCTCTCCTCCCAAGTATGCAATGTTATTCTACTTTTGTGCTTTTCAGAAATTTACAAATGGTGGTTTACAAAGAGATTGTCCAAATGGGCGTATACCATTTGATTTCCTCTCTTTGGAGATTGGGCATATACCATTTTCCTCCCAGGTAAATGGGCGTATACCATTTGATTTCCTCTCTTTGGAGATTGCCTATGGAGATGGTTTACATTTATTCTTTTGTAAGGATGGTAGAATATACTCTATGTAAAGCTCTATTTGAAATGGTATGTGCCCATTGAGGCATTTCTTCAAATGGCTTGTCTTCATACTGCTATACCATTTCTCTATAGCATATAGAAACTATTACATCCACAACACCCACTTTTTGACTCATATTAGAACCAATCCAAAGAAATGAAGAAACCCCCCATTCATCGTTGGAAGAAAGTGCATAAAATTTTCTTTTTCATGCATTATTATTTACAAGAGAATGACAGGTAGAAACTATAGTTGCATCTTTTATGTTTCTATTGTCAATTTGTCTAATAGCAACGATGTTTAACTGATTGTTCTTAGGCACCTAAAGGAGAGGATGCTTCTGGTCTTGAGCGTTCAACATTTGCATTGTTTATGCAACCAGACTGGTACATAAATGGAGCAATATGGATCCCTAGGTTTTTTTATACACATTGTTATAATCTAGAATTTTATCTCACATTTGTGTGAAGTTTTGATCAATTTTCCGAATAGTATCAATGCTAATGTTGAGCCAACCCGACACGAGGAGGTTGTCCTCCTCTACGGTGAAAGACAAACCTTGTGCAGATTTCTTACTAGGTGGCCTTTTTTCACCTTCCAGTCGTGTTGGTTGGAGTACAACATTCTCATGATTGCTACCCATTGGGGTGTTGGAGATACATTGTTCACCACTTTCCAATAGGGTGGTGAAGAATGGATCTTCATAAAATGTGGCGTTTATCCTTAAAGAGAGTATTATTATACAAAATTAGATGTAGATTATATGTAGATAATAAGTAAAGAGGCAAACATTAATTCAGTGAACAACCTGATCACATCTAGTCTTGGAAAACAGAGGTAAACATTCAGCTCATGGGTACATATAGTTGTTGCCCACATTGTCACAACCTGTGCAATCACTAATCTAAAAACACATGCAGTAAGATAGTTTTGTGTCTACTAATATAATGCTAATGTGTCCAATAAGATAATGCTAACGTCTAGTATCCAATAAAAATTTTGAGAAGTGTAATGGAAATACATAAATGAGATGCAATGTGACAGTAATGAGTTGCAACAAAGAATCTGCACTTTTTTTTTTTGATAAGTAATCGATAATATTATTAATAAAGATAGGTAAAACCCAAGTACACAAGATGATATACAAGAGATAAGACCTATCTAGGTCGACGAAAGGGAAGCTAGAAAGTCATGAACATTCAGGCCATTAAAATCTAAAGCAATGACCCATAGCAATAAAGTACGAAAAAATAGAGTTCTAAATTCCTCTGTCGACTGCTCCATGTTTTCGAAAGTCCGATCATTGCGCTCTTGCTATATGCACCACATGATACAGATCGGGATCATTTTCCACACCTCCTTAATTTGTTGAACTCCTCTTGGAAGTGTCCAACTGGCCAATAGATCAACCACAGTTGCCGGCATGACAAATGATAACTCTACTAGGCTGAAGACTTCCACCCACAAGGCTTTAGTTGTCTCGCAATGTAACAAGAGGTGTTCTACTGTCTCACTGGATCTCTTGCACATGCAACACTAGTCTAGTATAACTATCTGTCGCTTCTTTAGGTTGTCGGTAGTAAGAATTTTCCCCCACATTGCTGTCCATGTAAAAAAGACTGCTTTTGGATGCACCTTATTTCTCCAAATTCTCCTTCATGGAACTGAATCATTGCGGCTAGGGAAAAGGCCTTATAGAAGGATCGAACTGAAAAGAAGCCCTTACCCGCTAGATTCCACCACAAACAGCTTCACAGAATATAAGAGGCTAAAAAAGACCTCAAAGATGTCTACTTCTCAATCTTGCGTCCTTCTACTAAATGTAACATTCCACTGCACTTGGTCCCTTGATATAAGCATGAGGTGCTCAATGGACGCTTCCTGATTGCGAGCCACTCAGAAAACAGCTAGAAGGCATCCTTTAGAGCCTCGTTCCCACACCAAATGTCCTCCCAAAACATAATTCGGGACCCCTTCTCCAACACCAATTTAGAATGGGAAATAAAGTCCCCCCACCCGTGCCTAATGTGTTTTCAAATCCCCACACCACTTGCCCCATTTACCTTTTTGGTCACCAGCCCCCCACATAGCCACTTCCTAAGCAAGACCTGATTGAATGTTCTCAAATTCTTTATACCCAAACCACCTGATGAGATTGGTCTACACACCTTATCCTTGTTGACCAGGTGGAATTTGAATTCATCCCCTATCCCACTCCATGGGAAATTACAATATAGTTTCTCAATCCGAGCTGCTACACTGATAGGCAATTGAAACAAAGATAGAAAGTACGTAGGTAAGTTAGAAAGGGTGCTCTTGATGAGAGTCAATGGGTCACCTTTCAGCAAATACAATCTTTTCCACCCTGCCAATTTCCTTCCTATCTTTTCAATAACTGAATCCCATATAGATGAGGCCCTAGTAGCAACCCCCAAAGGCAATCCCAAGTAGGTAATGGGAAGAGAAGCTACCTTGCACCCAAGAATGCTAGCTAGCTGCCTAGTGTTACTCAAATTCCCCATTGACACTAACTTTGACTTGTCAAAATTAACATTCAGGCCGGACGGTGCTTTGAAGCATAATAATAGAGAGCCTTCAATGCCCTCAACTGGTTGTGATCTGCCTCACAGAATAAGAGCGTGTCATCTATAAAAAGTAAATGAGACAAAGTAATAATGCCTCTATTAGGGTCACCAATCGAAAAACTAGCCACAAACCCATGCGTGACCATCGCCGATATCATCCTACTCAATGCCTCCATAACAATAACAAAGAGAAATGGGGATAGAGCATCTCCTTGCCTTAGACCTCGAGAGCTGCTAAGAAGCTAGTCTGGCAGCCATTAATCAAGACTGAAAATCTGGCTGTAGAGATACACCAACTGATCCAATTACGCCATCTAACCCTAAAGTCGCATCTCCCCATCAAATACAAGAGGAAATCCCAGTTTACATGGTCATATGCCTTCTCCATATCTAGTTTGTAAAGAATCCCTATGGAGCTAGCCTTTAATTTGCTATCCAGGCCCTCGTTCGCTATAAGGATTGAATCCAGGATTTGTTGCCCCCTAGCAAATGCATTTTGTGGCTTCGTAATAATCTTCCCCAGAACCACCCCTAATCTGTTAGCAAGAACCTTGGAGATAATTTTGTACACCCCATTCACCAGGCTGATGGGTCGAAAATCCTTAACCTTTGACGCTCCAATCTCCTTAGGGATCAATGCAATAAAAGTGGCATTTAGGCTTTTTTCAGACTTTCCAACCAAGGATGCTTCCTAAAACACATTCATTAAGTCCACTTTCACCACCTCCCAACAAGACTGGAAGACACCCATCGAGAAGTCATCTGGACCTGGAGCTTTATCTTTACCCATAGGTCTCATTACATCATACACTTCCTCCTCTTCAAAAGGCCTCTCCAACCATGCCGCTTCTTAGGGCTCAATAGTATCAAAAGCAAGACCATCCAGCTTTGGCCTCCATCCCTCACGTTCTGTAAGCAGTGGTTCATAGAAATCCACCACATGGTCACTATCACAAGGGCCTCCTTACACTCCATACCATTAATATTCAGCATTTCAATGGTATTATTTCTTCTATGAAAGTTAGCAACTCTATGAAAGAACTTTGTACTCTGATCCCCTTCTTTCAGCCACAATGCTCTCGACTTCTAGTGCTAAGAAATCTATTCTAATGATAATACTAGTTCTAATTCTGAAACCAACTCTGCCTTCCACAATATTTCTTCCTATAAAAGTGGTCTAGCCTCAAGTATCCACTCAAATTGTTGCAACTCCTCCACCATGAATTTCTTACGCTCTCCTATATCTCCAAAGGATTGTGTGTTCCAATGCTTAAGGTTATTTTTTAAAACTTTTAGTTTACAGGCTAAGATGAAAAAGGGGTTACTGTAGAACTTATAAGAAGACCACCATTGCCTAAACTTATCCACAAAGCCTTCCCTTTTCAGCTACATGTTTTCAAACTTAAAGTATTGGCGCCCGCTTTGAATAAGATAGGAAAATGATCTGAGCAAAGATGAGGTAGCCTTTTTTGGCACACCTCCGTGCAGTGCACCTCCCACTCTGGTGAGATGAGAAATCTGTCCAGTCAGGACCATGTCTGTTTATTCGACCAAGTAAAGGAGCCACCAAAAGAGGAATATCCAAGAGGTTTAACTCCAAGATACAATCTGAGAATTCTATCATTGTGTGTCGCATCCTACTCTCACCAGACCGTTCACTAGGGGATCTGATAACATTAAAATCCCCTCCTATACACCAAGGGAGCTCCCAATAGCTGTGTAACCCAGCAAGTTCCTCCCATAAAAATCTTCTGTTGTTGTCTACATTTGGGCCATATAACCCTACAAAAGCCCACACAAAACTATCTGCCACACTCTTAAAAGAGCATGCCATTGTATACTCTCCCACAAACTCCTCAATTTTCTCAACGACTCTTTTATCCCACATCACTAGGATTCCATCCTAAGCCCCATTCGAAGCAAGATAAGCCCAATCCGCATAAGTACAACTCCAAACACTTCCAACTAACCTTCTAGAAATGGTTTGCAGCTTAGTTTCTTGTAAACATCTGTCAACAGTTTTTAGTCCATGACATATATTTAATAAAAGATGTGAATTATATAAGATTCTTAATGACGTTTATTTAAGTGCATATTCTCCAATTCTATACTTTTGTTGACAAGTTTTGTCCAAACAATGGAAACATACCAACAAATAAGTTTCTTCGAGGAATTGAAAAATGAATACTTTTTCATCTTAAATTTTGTTATGTTATCTTTGATCATATTTATTGATGTGATATTTTAAATAACTTTATATATCTATCATTTAAATGAATAGATGCTTAAAACACTACAACGATTTTGGCTTTTCCCGACGTTTTTTTATGGGTCGCAACAGAAATCAACGGAATAGCCCACTTGTTGCGTCGATTAGAGGTTTCGTTGAGTCCTAATAGCTCGCAGTTACTCCTAAAGTGCGGGTATACAGTAACTTTTCTTGTTCCAGCGCTATTAGTCCTTATTGCAGCGACATTGTTGCCGCAAGTATTTGCAGCTTATCGCATCGGCTAATTACCTTCGGTAAAGATGATTAATTACGGTGACATTTTATAAAACGCCGTTACAAACCTTAAGGCATTTAAGGTTTTTTTTTCCCCGTGTCCAGTTCTCCTTCATCCATTGCTTCCCACCATATCATCACCTTCCCCCTGTTATTTCCCTTTCGATTTTCCCTTCCCAAATTGAAGACGGCTTCTAGCAATTCACAGATTGAATGGTTTGTTCCCCGAATCCAAAGGTAGGCGTAAGAAAATCTCGAGCCCTATTCTACTTTTTCATTGTCTCCGATCTGTAATGTCATTCCTAGGGTTTATGGAATATTTTCTCGAATTTCTTGTTCTTCTCGAGTTTAAAATCTTATCGGCGCTATATATACTGTTTGAATATTGCAGCAGAAAACCTCAGTGATAGGACGATGGAAAGCAAAGCTTGATTTGTAGGAGGAGCAACGGTTACGAATATGAACTCGAGATAAATGATTAAGGTATTTTGATGGAAAGTTTCAAAATTTGAATTTTTTTAGACCCTATTTGTGATACTCTTGATGCATCCAATTTTACCCTGCATGGTGTCCATAATCACTTAGCATACACGGGTAGAGACCTGTGGTGAAACTGTTGTTATGTAATGAGGAAGGGATGGGTTTCTATCGATGGGTTGCTGTAGTTTTTTCCCCCCCCAGCAAATCAACTCTTACTTCTAAACACCATCGTTTCTTAATTAGGAATAAGAGTAGAAGAACACTAAGTGTTTGAGAGAAAACAGAAAGGAAAATATGAATGAATATTAGGCTCTGTGTTGAACTCATTTCTCATGCACAGCGATCAAAAAAACATCCCTGAAAAATGTCTTTTCTCTTGTAGTGAGAGGCACGTACAAAGCTAGTGCTATAATGGATGATTTGTTGCTGGTGTGAATATTCTGGTTGTTGGTGGTTGTGCATGACTGCTTGTGGCTGGACTCTGCTGTGTGTGCATCTTCATTCATTTGATGTGCTGCATTCTCACGAGTTGCAGACTTTGCATTTGCATGGGCACCATGTATTATTTGAACAGCAAAGAGTAAAGTACAGTTAGGGGTAGACGAATAGGGTTTTGTTTGAATAATTGGCTGGATTAGAATAAAGAATAATTGGCTGGATTTGAATTAGCTTTTCTTTTGTTTCCTAGAGAGCACTTAATGCATTGCTTTTGTATAGTACTTAGGCTTTGCCTATTCTTGATAATAAAGTTTCAGCCAATCAATTTTAAAAAAAAATGGCTTAGTCGAATACAACCAGTATGGTACAGATATTGTCCTCATAACGTTCTTTTCTTAAAATGTATGAATTAAGATGGTATTGTGCATTTGTATGGATTAAGTTACTAAATAGAAATTTATTTACATAGTATTCTTCCCTCCTGCCACACATACACAACCTGGATGTGTAGTTTTGAAACACCATTCTGTAATCTGCTTTAGTTAGCTGTACGTGGGGATTACTGAGAGTGTGTTGGTACTTTGTAGTCTGTATTCTCTGCATCACGAATTTTATATATGGCATTATAAACTTTAGCTGATGATAGGTGCAGATGCTGAACAATTAAGGGATTATGGCCTCTTAAGGGTCTTGGAGATCTTGTAGCTTCATTCTGTTTTTTTTTTTTTTTTTTACTTTTTTCCTTAAAAAAAAAAAGTATCCTACCTCTCTTTATTTATCGTCTTATGGTTCTTTATGCCTGTTGACATGTACCAGGCTTTGTGTGTGCTAGGGTGCCATAGAGTTGTATATGTGGAATGTTCTGCTCTCGAAACAAATTTATCCACCATTGGGGACCCACTCTATCTTCTCCTAAGATAATATTTTGCTTCTAGTATACCCACAAAAAAAATAAAAAATAGCTACTAATAAAAAATTGTTAGAATCTTCTTAGAGAGTCTTCTTGCTTCTTTTCTATTATAATAATGTTTATAATGCGGATATATTCACTGTGATTGTCAAAACAGCTACCAATATTCTTTGTTTCTAGGGTTGAATACGTCATATTCATGGTAATGGTTCCATCTCATATGAGTCGTGAACCTGAGAAGACTACCAATAGATCGATTTTAGGCACATAAATTAACAAGTCCCTAAACCACTGATGTTTAGATAGAGATAGAGGGAGAGGGAGAGGGAGGGAGGGAGAGAGAGAGAGAGAGAGAGAGTGGGTGAACAAGATGACCTGTAAAAACACATAACTTTAAGTTTTGCATAACCTGTCAGATCATGCATTTATACTGTTTGAAGAACAATATCAACAAAAACTCCTTGTCTGTTCTTAATTGTGAAAATTTGCGGATGTTTTGGAGATAGAAGTCTGATCTCAAGACTTATTCCAAAATAGCAAAGATCTTACTGTTTGGTTTCATAGTTCAGCATGCAAGGAACATCCTGTCTGAGCTTCCTGCATGCATATATATATAAACAATTACTGTATAGACATTAACGGTCCCTGGAAAAGTTATAAATTTCGAACTAGTGGAATGCTAGCTCCGGCCAGGCCACTGAAAACTGCATGCAGTACGGCCTAGACCAGTAGTGTTCTTCCCCAAAAGTTTGGGTGGAGTTCGAATACTCCTAGAAACTCTTTGGATAAGTGATTACATGGAGGCCAAGATCATTATCTGTAGACTTACAATGGATTGAAATTTCTGAGTCCTTGCCCAAATCATTGAACATTTGTACATGTCTTGAGCAGTACGTATGTTGTCCTGCAACCAGATCAAATATTATAGTAGTAAACAACAAAAGCTGCATCAAAACTACTAACATGTTTTTGTTCAATATTGGAGTACTCATCATAATTAGGAAAAAGAAATTACACAAAACGTAGAAAGTAGTGGGTGCAAGAGTAGTGCTGCAATGAGGCTGGTTGACATGGTATAAGCAAAGTAATTACTTCCCGTGCATGCATATTGCAAGCTAAGGGTGAAAAATCATGGAGTACTAACATCATGTGTGTGCTAATATATATTTGACAAAATTTGAAGGACATTGCTACTGAACTGATACTTAACCGAAGAAAGTGTATCGATGAGTGCAAATACATTTTTTTATTTTTTTTCTTTTCTTTTAATCATTTTTTATACAGTTTTAAATATTTTTGAAAAATAAAGAAAAATATTAATTCCCTAATATTCACTTCCTTAATTATTAAGTAAAAAAAATTTAAAACTAAAAATTTAAAACTTGAAAGCAAAAACCATGCTCTTTTTGGGTCTTTTGAAAAGCTCAGATTCCATATTTTATCAAATTAAAATCGGAAATAAGATAATTATTTCTAAATAATATTCATGTATAGTTTCCTTTATGTATGGTAAGTACGACGACAGTAATTAGCTAGGCTTCCGCTTTTAATCATGAAAGCATTAAAATATTAAGATTTCAAGTAATAAGTTTTCATGCAATTTATAAATTGGGCCATTTAATGCAATCTATATATATAGACAAATATTAACTAAGTTTTCATGGCGTAATTAGCAATTGATAAGGTCAAATATGAACTAATTAGTTGTCAAGATATATGTGCCACCTAAACTCATAATTAAAACAATGCAAATCAAAATGAATATGGAAATCTAAGATTTTGCTTAGTTATTCATTCTATATTTGTTATAAGGTGATTAGACTTTTGGAGTAGTCATGCATGTATATATGATCTTCATAAGCTCGATACTATAATAATAATAATAATAATAAGAGTTACGCTATTTTCAAGCCGATGTGTACAGAGCACACCATTTAAATTATTTAAATGATAAGATTTAATTTTCTTTTAATTAAGATTCAAGTTTTAAAATTTATTTTTTAGATCAAATTATGTCATGTAATTAAAGACTTTACTAGTTGTGCTCTACACAACTAATGGGTATAGTTACATCATCCTTACATTATCTATTGTCCTATTAAACTATTGTCCCTTAATTCATGCAAACTGAATTAAACAGCCCCTTCAGCTTGACATAATTTGACATCATCCTTAAGCTTGATGTAATAGGACAATAGTTTAAGCTTGATGGGTATAGTTACATCATCCTACATCAAATTAATAGGACATAATTTGACATTCAGCCCCTTAAGCTGAATGGGTATAGTTACATCATCCTTACATCATGCTTTAACTATTGTCCTATTAAAAAGCTGAAGGGGCTGTTTATAGTTACATCATCCTTACATTATCTATGACATATATGGGTATATGGAGTTAAACCTTTGCTACAGCAGGCTTATATTTCTGTTTTCATTTGTAGGCGTAGGCAACAAGTAGTTTCAACTCAATTTCGATAACGACAAATCTATAATCATCCTTGGCTGTAGATCATTACCCATCACCAGTTCTTGTCCAGTATAAGCAACATCAGCTACATCATTTGAAGGCTAACTCCAGCTCAGTTCTAAGCTGGTTTGGAATGCTTTCACTACATTTAGTTGAAACTTTATTCATATTACTACTTTATCAAGTAATAATTTTGTTGTATGTTGTCTATATATAGTTTGCACTTGTTATTATCGGTTGGTTGTCTTGAACAGGTTGGTTGATACATTTTTTTTTATATGATATTGCTTAATTAAGCATTCAATTTTAACTGTACGTGTAATATTTTTGTCCCCAAAACATATATAATGGCTTTTTAGTGTGGATAAGTATGTTTTCAGTTAATAAGCTAATTTTGAATGTAATTAATTAATCATATTTCCTACATAACATGGGATATTTCCATTGTTCATGTACGAAGAAAAAGAGTCAATCGTGCCAGCAATCTCTGCGATGACCTATGATTCGATTAGATCAGTGGCGCTAGCTGGCTTAGGCTAGCTAGCTACGGGTTAGCACACGTTCATTCACAATTTGCTTTCAAATTTTTTCAATTCATGTTACATTAATCATGATCTATGCTTTTCCATACATACTCTGTTTTAAGTTTCTGTCTATATATATAGCTATACATATATGCACTTATATACTTATCAAAACATATAGGTACATATATATATACTGTTGTACCTATATATAGTAGTACTGTATGTTTAACAACTCCCATTCTACTTTGTGCTTGGTCTGATTTTGTACTGTCTCCAATTGAGGTTGACCAAGCCACAAGCTACTTGTCATACAAGGGGGGTGTCTTGGCTGCACCAAGAAGACCAGTTGTTCTTCTCTTTCTTTCCTTCCCCCCCCCCCCCCAACTATTTGAAAGGCTAATTTAAAAGATAAAGCAACATGTAATTCCAAAATTTTGATTTTTGTAATGCAAAGATAACTTCCTTATAAGAAAAGGCGAACGTGTTGACAGTGGACTGACAAAATGATAACTAGCTGTCATGCTAGCCCTGCCTCTTTCAAGGGAGTTTGCTTATTCCTTTGCCAATTGGTACTCTGCCCATGACTTCATCCTGAGGACGGGAAAAATACCCTGATTATGACTTCTTATAAGATTTCTATTTCTATCTTCGTTACTTCTTTTTTTCTATACTTGAAAGAAATTTACAAGAAGAATCTAATTGCTTGACCAAATAGAATATATGTATTTCTTGTTTATTTCCCTTCAGTCTTGTGCTTGATCCAAGGTATTTTAGGTAGTTTCTTGTTCTTTTCCATAGGAATTAGAAATTTGTTCGGTTCCTTCCCATTCTCGAAAGCAGAGGCTCTTGTCCTCATAGTTCACATATTACCACTCATTTCTATTGTCAAATAACAACAATATTAGGAAGGAAAAATAAACCACTTTTTTAAGTTTATTTTTGTCAAAGAAAATAGAGTAAGGACCATGCAACTATTGCGTTGAACTGAAATATTGCGGACCTAATTTCAATGCTACCTAGTGAAGCCTATACTTGTTTATTTTATTTTCTACAAGTAAAGGGCAAGCTTGCTGGATTAGATTGAATCTTTTACATGTGAAATTGTTGTGCAATGAAGTTAGCTAGTTGGAGATCAGCTTATATATTCTTCCTTTCATCTAATACATTTCAACCCTTTTGTCAAAGTTCTCATACTAATATCCCCTGCATAATGCCTATATATATTCCTTTTGGCAGCACATCTTTTAGGAACCTCCCAAAATAAATAAAAGAATAAAAGTATGAAAAAAATAACAAGTAAGGCTAGTAAATTTCTAAAAACTATGCAAGTAGTGGTAATGCCCTAGATCTCCAAGAGGGAGCTGAGCCCTTTTTTTTTAATGGGAAAAAGAACAAAATCAGGGTAATAATAATTTTCTTTTAAGTAAATTTACTACCCCATTGCCTAGGATAATACTTATCGTGATTAGCAGTCGATTAAACCACTGGTAATGTTAGTCCTTCCACATTTAATGCGTGCATGGTGCATACTTCATCAACCATTGAGTCTAGTTCTTTTTCAACCCAACATGAAAACATGTTTAGATACAACCTGAGCCTAGATAAAGGAGTACTCTCATATAGAGTTGTGTTCTTCTTTTTTCACCTATTTTAAGGCCACTTAAATACCCTAACATGCATAGAATTCCAGCGCATCCAGCCATCAATATACCCATTTCCACAGCTCAAGAAACGTAGAAATACCCCCCATGAGTCCCAACTGACAACTCTTGATCCCTTCTTTTCGATGCGTGTGGAATAAATTTCCATTAGAACAATAATCCATTCTTGTCACTGCCAACTTCCTCTTAACCACCATATATAGCACTAGAAATATATAGATTTGCTCCTTTATAATTGCTACCAAACCAATTTCCAAATCTCTTCCACTCATGCAATAAGCTATCAATGAGTTTACGGATCCATCTTTCTATATATTTTGTCGTAAACCTGTTGCTACATGTTAGAGCTCTCTGTTCTATGTGGCTTTACTATTCCAACTGGTCTAACAAGTTGTAATTTTGAACATAATTTGGCTACGTTAGATGAATTATGTCGGTTAACTAATGATGTCAATGTATCATTCTTTCTAGATGGACAAAACTTGGATAAACTTGCCCAATCGACTTCGATCACCTGCTTATGCCGAAGGCATTAACAATTTTCTTGACATGGCACGAAACCACGCCATGGGAAGTAATCGTATTTGGTGTCCATGCCGTATATGTTGTAATAATCTCTTCCTACCTTGGAATACTGTAGAGAGTCACTTGTACATAAAAGGGATCGATCCGAACTACACTCAATGGATTTTTCATGGTGAGGAGGAAACACGCAATGTCAATGATGTCGATGACGAGTTCGATGTGGGTGATCACAACGAATACATTGATGACATTGACCATATGTTAGATGACATATGGGCTGGGATAAACATCAATGTTCCCCAAGGCAGCACTCCAATGCAAAGTTGGCCATCAGTACCTGCATCATCACCAGTGTTATCTTTCAACTAGCTATTAGAGGATGCCCGATGTTCACTTTTTGATGGCTGTACAAAATTCTCAAAACTGTTGTTCATTGTCAAATTATTACACATTAAAACAATTGGAGGTTGGTCAATAAAGTCATTTGACATGCTCCTTAACTTGTTGTGGTCTGCCTTTCCGGATGCTGAATTGCTCGACTCATATCAAGAGTCACGTTCATTGGAGCGAGGTTTGGGCTTCAAGTACAGTAAAATTCATGCATGCCCAAACGACTGCATCTTATTCTGGAAGGAAAATTAGCACTCAATGAATGTCCTACATGTAAGGCCTCGAGGTGGATGCCAACTGCCAATGGCACACGGGTGATCCCTCAAAAGGTGTTGCGGCATTTTCCGTTAAAGCCAAGATTGCAGCAGCTTTTCCTGTCTACAAAGATAGCATCTGAAATGAGATGGCATAAAGAGCAACGAGTTATAGATGAGCATAATATGAGGCATCCCGTCGACTCTGAGACTTGGAAGACATTTGATACAGACCACGGTTGGTTTGCTAACGATGCTCGAAATGTTAGGCTCGGTTTGGCAAGTGACGGATTCAATCCCTTCAATAACATGGCTAAGCCTTACAGTATATGGCCAGTGATCCTTGTCCCATATAACTTGCCGCCATGGCTATGCATGAAAGATCAATTCTTTATGACATCTCTCATTATTCCTGGCCCAAAATCATCGGGGAATGACATTGATGTTTATTTGCAGCCATTGCTCGATGAATTGCTTGAACTTTGGGAACATGGGGTCCCTACGTATGATGCCTCCGCCAAGGAAACCTTCATGCTTCATGCTGCTCTATTGTGGACAATCAATGACTTTCCTGCATATGGGAATCTCTCCGGCTGGTCAACAAAAGGCAAACTCGCATGTCCAAGCTGCAATGCCAATACAGATTGTAATTGGCTGAAGTATGGACAAAAACATTGCTATATGGACGCCAAACCACATTTGGCGGACAAAAAAAGGATTGTTCAATGGTAAAGAAGATCATCACCCGCCACCAAGGATGTTAGAAGGAGCAGATATTGTAAGTTAGCTGCAGATGCTTGGGAATGTCACATTTGGAAAATCTGTTAGGAAGAGAAAGCGCACTGTTGAAGAGTTGAACTGGACAAAATGCAGCATATTCTTCAAGTTACCTTATTGGTCAAAATTCCGTTTTCGACATAATTTGGATGTCATGAATATATCAAATAACATCTTTGGCACATTAATGAACATTCCTGGAAAAACAAAGGATAATATAAATGCTAGACGTGATCTTGAGTTCTTGGGATTCAGGAAGGAATTGCATTTGAAGCAATGCGGTCCAAAAATTACAATGCCTCATGCATCCTACACGTTACATGGAGATAAAAGGAAAACATTTTGTTCTTGGCTGGCCAATGTCAAATTTCCAGATGGATTCGCTGCCAATATTGCACGTTGTGTTTCTATACATGAGTGCAAAATCTCAGGGTTAAAAAGCCATGATTGCCATGTTTTCTTACAACGCTTACTCCCCATTGCTGTCAGCGGGTACTGTAATCATTCAATGCAAATTGGAGATGATATTCCCTCCATCATTTTTTGATGTTATGGTTCACCTAACTGTCCATTTACCTCGTGAGGCCATACTTGGAGGTCTAGTACAATACAAGTTGATGTACCCATTTGAGAGGTATTTGGGCAAATTCAAGCGGTATGTCTCAAATAAAGCACGCCCAGAAGGTTCAATAGCGGAAGCAAACATTCATACCGAATGCCTGACATTTTGCTCAATGTATCTTAATGATATTGAGACGAGATTTAATCGACCGGACCGCAATATTGATGTGCAAGAGGAGCCGACTATGGATGGATTTTCAGTTTTTAACCAAAGACTGCGCCCGTTGGGTATAGCTTCTAATGTTCAATTAGAAGATAAACTCCTTATTATAGCCCGCTGGTATGTGCTTAATAACTGCATCGAGATTGGACCCTACTTGGAGTAAGCATCCTCGTACATACCTTTCTACTATATGACTTTTCCTGGGAACAACCATCCATGTTGCATGTCCCTTACATAACATATTAATATTGACGGCGTCCATTGTGTTCTGTGTGCAGGGAGCACTACTCGAAATGTCAGGTGAGTAACCCCACTTCTGTTGATCGCACACATCAAAATGAGTTCCCTTTGTGGTTCAAGAAACGTGTAAGTTAGATTGATGTCTATTTACTTAGACATAATACACATAAAGTGGCTACTATACACAGCAAAATTACGTGGTGATTAACGGCTCCATATTGTGTAGGTTCAAGACTAGCGAGCCATCAACCCACTTGATGTCTCCGCCGATCTATATGCGCTAGCTTGCGGTCTTGACAATTGGGTGGCATCGTATTCTACTTGCATTATAAATGGGAAGAAGTTTCATACCAAGCAACGTGAATTTTGACTACGAACACAGAATTCCGGTGTGTTGGTAACTGGTGACGAATAGTCTAATAATGTCGACTTCTATGGTGTTATCAATGATGTTGTGGAGTTGCACTACATGGGAGGTCGTCGAGTGTACTTGTTCAACTGTGATTGGTTTGATGTTGGTGATAAGAAATGGGGGGTACGAGTAGACGACCATTTGTATTAGCATGCCAGGCTTCCCAATGTTTTTACATTAAAGATTTAAGACTGAAGGGAAATTGGTATGTTGTCCAGAAGTTTACAAATAGGAATGTGTATGACATTCCTATTGTCAGGAGGGTGGTAGAAGACATTAATGGTCAAGCTACTGACGATGAAGCCTATCAAGAGGATGAATCATCATATGATTACATGCCTATGCAATGTGATGATGTTCCTATCTCAACTCCACTAAGCAGGACTGATATAGAACCTATGCAAGTTGATGCTTGTGAAGTGGCAGTGACGGGTTCACAAGGCATAAGTTCAAGTACAGCATTAATGGACGATTTCCTAGCTTCATCTGATTCAGCAGATGCCTATGGGGATGGGGAATATTCTGATGAGGAAGACCTATCCACATATGAGGAGTCCGTCTCAGAATAGAAAGTCAGTTGGAATAATACTAAGAAGGTAAACACACTATGCATGCCCCTTAAAATGGTATGTGGCCATTGCCCACACACCATTACTTCATTTGAAGTAAGTTGTAGATGTACTCATAGTTACTGCAAGAAGGCAAATATTGTAATCACATTACATTTGTCATTAACAAGTTAACTAAACTATTGTCACTTGTTTTAACAGGTGTATGCTCCATGGGATGCTGCCATAACCGGTGTACTACAGTGCACAAAAAAGTTCTCTTCTTAGTCCTTCTCATTTTTCCTAGACAGTTTTTACACTCATTAAAGTATACATGATAACAAGTCACTAACCTACTATTTCAATGTATGTGATGTTAATACAGGTTAGAGGTTGGCCTACATGTTCCAAAGAGGAGGTGCTATTGTGGATTGAATACAATTAAGAATGGTAACTATTGAAGTTAGTAGAAGGTGTGCTGTATAGTAAACACTATACAGATTTCATACAGCAAAAATGCATATTAATTAGGATAGCTTTCAATAGGTCCATTAGAAGTGCTAAATATAGCATAAAAGCTTAATTGGTACTTAATGTCCTATATAACTATCCTCATTCGAAGAATTGATACAGCAAAATCCATTTCCATTAGTGGCAACAAAAATTAATCCATACATATAGTTCTATATATAGCATAAAAAGCTTAATTATTAAGATATCCTACATAACTATCCTCATTCGAAGAATTGGTACAGCAAAGTCCATGGCCATTAGTAGCAACAAAAATTAATCCATAGCTGGTCATTAGATAGCATCTGAAGCAGCTCAATTTTTAAGAAATCCCACATAACTTATATCATTTGAATAATTGATATAATTTGATCTCTTGATGGAAAATTAAGCTGGATTGAGATTTAATGCTTGTCTACTGTGGTATTAAGTGAGTTATTCAAATCTGGATAGTTTTGAATACTGGATTACACTGGTGATTAAAAATTAGATTTAATGCTTAAGGTGCAACATTTGGTTCAAATGTTCCACCAACCTTTGTATTAGATTATTAATGCACCATCTTCATGTGATAATATTAGCCATTTCCAGTCCCAATACAGAATGTGTTTTATCTTCAACATGTAAGAATAAAAAATGGTTGTGTCATTGCACCATATGACCAACAAGGTTGTATTTTGTCATAATAGCTTGTATTCACACAAACCTATTTGTGTCACAAATAGGGCATTGCTTCAAGGCCTAAAGAGAAGTGCTCCATCAATATTTGCTTAAATTAGAAATTTATGTTAAAAATGGCACAATTACAATACATGGATTGAAAATGATAACTTATAACAGTTAAATGATAAATAACTCCAGCCCTAATGGAACTTACATGTAAATGATAGATAACTCCATGTAAATCACTTAACTGTACATTGTGTATAAGCATAAATAATATTTTCTTCAAACATTCCACCAACTTGAGATTTAATGCTTGTCTACTGTGGTATTAAGTGAGCTATTCAAATCTGGACAGTTTTGTAAACTAGATTACACTGGTGATTAAAAATGAGATTTAATGCTTAAGGTGGAACATTTGGTTCAAATGTTCCACCAACCTTTGCATTAGATTATTAATGCACCATCTTCATGTGATAATATTAGCCATTTCCAGTCCCAATACAGAATGTGTTCTATCTTCAACATGTAAGAGTAAAAAATGGTTGTCATTGCACCATATGACCAATAAAGGGTTGTATATAGTCATAATGGCTTGTATTCACATAAACATATTTTTTACTCAAATAGGGCATTGCTTGAAGGCCTGAAGAGAAGTGCTTTATTCATAGATGAATAAAATAGAGATGACTATGTTAAAAATGGCACAATTACAATACATGGATTGAAAATGATAAGTTATAACAGTTAAATGATAAATAACTCCAGCCCTAATAGAACTTACATGTAAATGATAGATAACTCCATGTAAATCACTTAACTGTACATTGTGTATAAGCATAAATAATATTTGCTTCAAACATTCCACCAACCTGAGATTTAATGCTTGTCTATTGTGGTATTAAGTGCGTTATTCAAATCTGGACAGTTTTGTCAACTGGATTGCACTGGTGATTAAAAATGAGATTTAATGCTTAATGTGCAACATTTGGTTCAAAAAATCAGCAGCCAACCTTTGCATTAGGTTATTAAAGCACCAGCATCATCTGATAATGTTAGCCATTTCCAGTCCCAAAAACAATTTCAATTTGATCAGTCAACATGTAAGATTAAAAAATGGTTGTCATTGCACCATATGAGCAACAAAGGGTTGTATTTTGTCATAATAACTTGTATTCACACAAACATATTCGTGTCACAAATAGGGGCATTACTTCAAGGCCTGAAAGTCAGTTTCTCTATTAATAGATGAATCAAAAAGAGATTTATGTTAAAAATGGCACATTTACAATACATGGATTGAAAATGATAACTCATAACAGTTAAATGATAAATAACTCAAGCTGAATGGAACTTACAGCTATACATATAGATAACTCCATGTAAATCACTTAACTGTACATTGTGAATAAATATAGGTTGAGTGTTAGATGCAAGGCAGTTGAATAAAAAACAGGTAGATACATGGACATGAAGTGTGTTAATAACCATTCACATATGTGGACTGAATCAAGAGGAAGGCACTACTATAGTCTGTGCCAAAGTATTCAAGAAAAGTGGGTTTCATTCACTCAATATACCATATTAGAAAGTAAAAAGTTGGGGATATATATGACTAGTTCCTACACTCAGACACTTGCAAACTACTCACACTTAATGGAAAATGTGGCATCTTAGGGGAGGGAAAAAAATTGGCGCTAGATTTTGATGTGGGCGGGAGTTTTACAAAAAGAAGGCAAAAGAAGGGGTAAAACAGTAAATGCATCAATGGGAAATGACACTTGGCTGACATATAGCCTTTCTATTATTCCTATTATTTCAGTTTGGCATTCTCGTACAGCAAAGCTCTAGAGAAAACAAAGGAGTGAATTGCCCTATCCTCCATCTTGCATCTACAGCCATCTTTTTAGTTCAGCAGAGGGCACACAACATTTTCACCCCCTGCTGGTCATAGCTGGTGGTCACTAGGACAGTTTTCAATCAAGGTTGGTACAAGCCTTTCTGTGTGGTTGGTTTCAAGCCTTTTCCAGGTATGTGTTGTACTGAACCCCTAATAAGAGCATTATCAACAGCACTGGAGGGGGAGTTGCTTATATGTTTTTCGTTTTTTTTTTCCTTTGCTTAACTGGGGGTGCATACATATGGAAGAAGATGGATAAAAAAAGGTTTTTTTTTTTTTGGGAGGGAGGGGGGGGGGAGGGGGGGAGGGAGTTATAATAATAAGTACCATGGATGTGAGGGCAGTTGCTTTACATTATGTGATGGTGGTAGCCAATAAATACATATAGTTTCTTGTAAAGCTATTGCTAACAGTCAAGGGGATGGCTCAACTGCTACTTAGCATATCTGCTTGTGTAGTATATGTTTTGTTGCTATATGTGTGCATCATATTATTTTTATATGGTCTTCTTAGAGATTGACATGTAAGCATATTACCTGGTCCAAGCACTCTGATATAGGTTAGACGAAATACAATGTGATTGATGTGAAGATATTTTTCTAACAATATAATTGCACTAGGTGTATGTTAGAGCTGGATTGTTTCTGTTAGACCCCTGTTTGAAGCATATATTTCATGCTTGGACTGTTGTATTTTGACATCAGTTCTTGTAGCTATTTCATTTTTGTTGCCCACATTTGTTTTCAATATAAGTTTCAGCTTTGTTGCATAAACTCACTACAAAAATTCTGTAAATGCATTTTCAATATAATAAGGTAATAAGTGTGTTGTGAAACCAAATACAAACTGCACCCGTTGTATATACACTGCTGTAATAGCTTCAAACAAAAAATTTTAAATAACAAGGTAGTTGAAAATCACATTGTATATGTTAGAAGCTGCACATCAAATATACAAACTGCAATTCCATTGTTAGAAAAATGCAATACTGTTATTTAAAATCACATTGAAGAGTCCAAAAAAAAAAATACATGTTGTGAAGAAAGTGTGGTGTGAAGAGTCAAATCATATATGTCCCAAATACAATAGTACTTGGACTGCTAACATGACATTGAAGAGTACAAAAAAATAAAATTCCAAGTCCTAAAGAACAATACAAACTGCACCCATTGTATATACACTTCTGTAAT
>CM056945.1:20663674-20702492 GCA_029856935.1 Cyclocarya paliurus | reverse complement strand
ATGCTTGTCTACTGTGGTATTAAGTGAGCTATTCAAATCTGGACAGTTTTGTAAACTAGATTACACTGGTGATTAAAAATGAGATTTAATGCTTAAGGTGGAACATTTGGTTCAAATGTTCCACCAACCTTTGCATTAGATTATTAATGCACCATCTTCATGTGATAATATTAGCCATTTCCAGTCCCAATACAGAATGTGTTCTATCTTCAACATGTAAGAATAAAAAATGGTTCTGTCATTGCACCATATGACCAACAAAGGGTTGTATATAGTCATAATGGCTTGTATTCACATAAACATATTTTTTACTCAAATAGGACATTGCTTGAAGGCCTGAAGAGAAGTTTTTTATTCCATAGATGAATAAAATAGAGATGACTAGTTAAAAATGGCACAATTACAATACATGGATTGAAAATGATAAGTTATAACAGTTAAATGATAAATAACTCCAGCCCTAATAGAACTTACATGTAAATGATAGATAACTCCATGTAAATCACTTAACTGTACATTGTGTATAAGCATAAATAATATTTGCTTCAAAAATTCCACCAACCTGAAATTTAATGCTTGTCTATTATGGTATTAAGTGAGTTATTCAAATCTGGACAGTTTTGTCAACTGGATTACACTGGTGATTAAAAATGAGATTTAATGCTTAATGTGCAACATTTGGTTCAAAAAATAAGCAGCCAACCTTTGCATTAGGTTATTAAAGCACCAGCATCATCTGATAATGTTAGCCATTTCCAGTCCCAAAAACAATTTCAATTTGATCAGTCAACATGTAAGAGTAAAAAATGGTCTTCATTGCACCATATGAGCAACAAAAGGTTGTATTTTGTCATAATAACTTGTATTCACACAAACATATTCTTGTCACAAATAGGGGCATTACTTCAAGGCCTGAAAGTCAGTTTCTCTATTAATAGATGAATCAAAAAGAGATTTATGTTAAAAATGGCACATTTACAATACATGGATTGAAAATGATAACTCATAACAGTTAAATGATAAATAACTCAAGCTGAATGGAACTTACAGCTATACATATAGATAACTCCATGTAAATCACTTAACTGTACATTGTGAATAAATATAGGTTGAGTGTTAGATGCAAGGCAGTTGAATAAAAAACAGGTAGATACATGGACATGAAGTGTGTTAATAACCATTCACATATGTGGACTGAATCAAGAGGAAAGCACTACTATAGTCTGTGCCAAAGTATTCAAGAAAAGTGGGTTTCATTCACTCAATATACCATATTAGAAAGTAAAAAGTTGGGGATATATATGACTAGTTCCTACACTCAGACACTTGCAAACTACTCACACTTAATGGAAAATGTGGCATCTTAGGGGAGGGAAAAAAATTGGCGCTGGATTTTGATGTGGGCGGGAGTTTTACAAAAAGAAGGCAAAAGAAAGGGTAAAACAGTAAATGCATCAATGGGAAATGACACTTGGCTGACATATAGCCTTTCTATTATTTCCTATTATTTCAGTTTGGCATTCTCGTACAGCAAAGTTCTAGAGAAAACAAAGGAGTGAATTGCCCTATCCTCCATCTTGCATCTACAGCCATCTTTTTAGTTCAGCAGAGGGCACACAACATTTTCACCCCTGCTGGTCATAGCTGGTGGTCACTAGGACAGCTTTCAATCAAGGTTGGTACAAGCCTTTCTGTGTGGTTGGTTTCAAGCCTTTTCCAGGTATGTGTTGTACTGAACCCCTAATAAGAGCATTATCAACAGCACTGGAGGGGGAGTTGCTTATATGTTTTTCATTTTTTTTTCCTTTGCTTAACTGGGGGTGCATACATATGGAAGAAGATGGATAAAAAAAGGTTTTTTTTTTTGGGAGGGAGGGAGGGAGGGAGGGGGGGGAAGGAGGGAGTTATAATAAAGTACCATGGATGTGAGGGCAGTTGCTTTACATTATGTGATGGTGGTAGCCAATAAATACATATAGTTTCTTGTAAAGCTATTGCTAACAGTCAAGGGGATGGCTCACTGCTACTTAGCATATCTGCTTGTGTAGTATATGTTTTGCTGCTATATGTGTGCATCATATTATTTTTATATGGTCTTCTTAGAGATTGACATGTAAGCATATTACCTGGTCCAAGCACTCTGATATAGGTTAGACGAAATACAATGTGATTGATGTGAAGATATTTTTCTAACAATATAATTGCACCAGGTGTATGTTAGAGCTGGATTGTTTCTGTTAGACCCCTGTTTGAAGCATATATTTCATGCTTGGACTGTTGTATTTTGACATCAGTTCTTGTAGCTATTTCCAGGTTTGCCCACATTTGTTTTCAATATAAGTTTCAGCTTTGTTGCATAAACTCACTACAAAAATTCTGTAAATGCATTTTCAATATAATAAGGGTAATAAGTGTGTTGTGAAACCAAATATAAACTGCACCCGTTGTATATACACTGCTGTAATAGCTTCAAACAAAAAATTTTAAATAACAAGGTAGTTGAAAATCACATTGTATATGTTAGAAGCTGCACATCAAATATACAAACTGCAATTCCATTGTTAGAAAAATGCAATACTGTTATTTAAAATCACATTGAAGAGTCCAAAAAAAATACATGTTGTGAAGAAAGTGTGGTGTGAAGAGTCAAATCGTATATGTCCCAAATACAATAGTACTTGGGACTGCTAACATGACATTGAAGAGTACAAAAAAATAAAATTCCAAGTCCTAAAGAACAATACAAACTGCACCCATTGTATATACACTTCTGTAATATTGAAGACCAAATATTTTAAGTAACATGTAAGGTACAAGCAAATCACAAACTATACTGAATGCATATAGGAGGCGTTAATGAAATATTTAGCTCAGCTTCTACGATAATTAAAGTTATCCAAATGAGCTGAGATGTAGCTTTAAATCACCTACATGTTTGTCACAAGTGCTGATGGTTCACAAAAGAATTCTATACTGTTTTGTATGTAGTGTCCATGCATCAAATTAGATCCAATACAGCAAAACACCAAATGTTTTAGACCTTAGATTTGTTGGGGGGAAATCATTCTATACATTTAATACACATTATGCAAGCTCCACGAATCATACATTAGAATCTGGCCAACATATGGATTACTACTTAGAACTAAGTACATTTTTTAGTTCAGCATTAGATGGGAAAAGATACAAGGGGGCTATTCATTAGTTATCGACAGGAAATTGCTTGATGTTAGAAGGTGCACACTATTTGATGTAGCTCAGCTTCTTACCCATTTCATTAAATGTACTTGACAAATTCCATGTTTCTATGTAAAACATCAGTTAATAGCTCTTTGTGCTTTTCTGACATGTGATGAGTTATTGTGATGCAGGTGAGCTCATGGATCAAACTGGGTGAGTCAGCGGGAGAGGCCGAGGTATTCTTCCTAGACGACGTGTGTCATACGCATGTCGAGCCCGCTGACCACGCGGAGAAATCATCAGTTCATACCACAGCCCCGGAGAGGCTGTTGAGTCTAGTTTTGATGACTCAACACAGCCTCCTAGCCACGTTTGGGAGAATTCACCTGTGTTTCCAGTCCCACAACCTGAGCCTAATAAAGAGGAAATTGGTAAAGTTGGATATTGTGTATTTTTTACATAAAAGTGCATTTAATCATATAAATGTATAGTAGACATGGAGATAAATATTGTGAATGAGATAATCTTCTATTTATATTGTCATACAGTTGGGGACATGCCGACAGTACCTGTTGTCAACCAGGTACAGAATAAACGTGGTCGTGGGCCTGCGAAGTGCACGGAATTTGAAAAGTTAAGGAAGCACGGGCAAATTCCCTTGAAGATCAATGATGGAGAAACCGCACCTTGTTGTGAGCATGCGTCCATGTTTACGACGCGGGTGACATGGATTTTAAAACATCACTTGGATATGAGCTATGCTAGATGGAGTGATGTCCCGAAGTTGGAGAAGGACGAGCTGATTGAACGTGTCCGGGTAAAAGCCTTAAACCTTCACTGAAAATGGTTAAAAGTGGATGTAGTATAATGACTGACGTTAATATAATTTCGGGATATATATTTATGTGTGTAGGGTGACTTTATCTTGGATTGGGAGCTGGATAATCATCGACTAGCAGCTTCAAAACAGTTGCGAAAGAGAGTTAATACCTTCCACCATGAGCTACATAAGAAGTACTTGGAATATGGCAGCCATGAAGAAGCGTTGGCAAAGGGGACTAGTTTGGTGGATGAAAGTGTATGGGTAAAGCTATGTGACAGATGGGGATCTGACGCCTTCAAGGTTAATGTCCATTGTTTTACTTTTAGACTAAATACGATTAAGTCATTACCAAATTAGTTTTTAAATTGATATGCACTTAGCATGCGTGGTTGTTATTGGCAGAAAATTTCCAGCCAAAATTCCAAGAACCGGAAGAAGCTTAATACCAATCACACTGCTGGGCGTAAATCATTTGTAAGGATCTTAGAGGAAAATGTAATATTCTACTTTTGATGAACCATATGGTATTATGCGATCCTTAAAAAAATCCCTCATTAAAATCGGCTTGAACAAGTTTGCACGGCTGGTTAGATTAAATTAATTTTAGAGTGGAAGGCATTTACCGTAGACTAACATGTAGAGGGCTGAACGATCAAATTTGGTGGACTTTTACAAGGAGGTTCATTGGTCTAAGAAGATGGATAAATTTGTGACGCCTGCCACTGAAGAAATCCATGTGAGTCATGAAAAAATCAAATTCAGCCACTACTACTGCACTTGTTGATGGTCCTATTAGTTTGTATATAAATCTATTCCTGTCTAGACAACACACTCATTAAAGCAAAATCCATTGTATATTTCCACGTGCAGAAATCCATGGTTGGGAAGATGGCTGAATTAGAACCTCCTAAACGTACTGAGGAGGCTGCAGTGACGATTTTCAGGGAAGTACTTGGAACTAGGCCAGGGTATGCACGAGGCCTTGGAGAGATGGTGATCCCTAAGCCTACAAGAGTCCATGATCGTGAACGGGAGAGGAATTACTTAGCTCTGGTGGCCAAACATAAGAAGGATGCAGAGATGTACAAAACTCAACTAGACGAGATGAGGGCAAACATGCATAGAATGGAGGAAAGACAAAATGAGACTGAAAAGTTGTTGAGGAGTTTTTTTGCCTATTTCCCTGACACCATTGAGTCTCGCAAGGAGACTCAGTGTGCTGAAGGGGCTGTTTAGCATCGATAAAAGATGGGTTTTTTGAGTATTTTGGGTGCATTTTGGTAGCTTTTTGGTGGATGAGCAGTTAGGATATATATGGGTCTGATAACTAAATGTGTTTTTTGGTAGCTATCTTTTGAAGATTTAGTGGCTTTTGAGATATTAATCGTGTGCTAGAAAGATAGCAGAAATCAGTTGCCTATAATAGGAGTCTGTGGATTTTTTGCAAATATAGAGGGGGGAGGGGCAACACCATGTGGTATATTGGTAACGAGGTAAATACAAGACTTTGTGTACAACTTTTTCTGCACATATTTATTGTGACAGGAGGGATGCACCCTCACATGATGATGTTGTTATATAGGTACTACGCTAGGTCAGAATTGATATTATTTAGAGATAACGACGGTAACAATCTTGACATGGGAGGCAAGGCTTAAGGAAAACTGGTATTCTGCAATGGTCGACACTTAAAGGTAATAATTATTCCCTTAGTTCCAGGTCACTTTTATGGGCTGGTGATAGCTAGTCTGGAATATATAAAGTAGGGGCAAAATTATAAGATATAACTGCTTGCCTGATATAGAGTTGTTATATATATATGAGTTTCCATTTTGATTAGATTTCAAATCTCTTCCTTACTACATCAAATGGTTGGTTAAACTTTAAAACTGTTAATGTGTTATGGTTGGTGGCATATTAGCTGCAAATATACATCCCTCAAAAGCTAATACATTCAAGTGGAATGCAAAAGCTGTATCATTAGAGATTTTGATGTCTGATCATCATGTTTTGTCTGGGATGGTTGGCTAGTTGACACTGGTTGTACGGTTTGTATGGGTATTTTTAAACGTTATAGTACTGTGTTGTATAATGGAAAATCCTAAATGTGATATTTAGATTTGTGACAGTAACTACTCTGCCAGAGGACTTTTATATATGTACCTATGGTCATGAGATGGGTTGTTTCGATACAAACTTGTCTTTAACATGCAAGTTTCTGGAGTAGATGTTGTCTAGAAAAACAGTAGATGATGCATATATCATCTATAGCAAATACATGCAACCTATTGTAGAGAAGTGTATAAATACGTATAATGTTCTTGACTTTGGCAGAAAAGCATACTCTTGGGGTCATATTCATACACTAAAGTTAGCAACGGTGCTGGGATTTGTCTCAAAATGATACCGTTATGCATGACTGACCAGTTCATAAAGTTACACTATATATATATATATATAGTCACGTACTATATATATATAGAACCATATGGTATTAGGGGAATAGGGTCTAAGTTGTGTAGCCAATTTAAAACAATTCTTGTTATGAAAAGTTTAAACAGAATTAGAAAGAAGGATGACTCTAGCTCAATTAAATTGCAGCAGCAGTGATTTAGAGTTGGCAAAATAATGGGACTGAGTAGGATATAATCTATAAATTAATAAGCATAAACACTAGTTAAAAATAAAAGAGTCAAGAACCATATTAAAAAGCCACTTGTTAGAAAGCTATCTTCGTATATAGTTATATGAAATTTGATGTACTAATGCATGCCTCAGTTCTAATCTTGATGATCCATACTGTGACAAGTGGATCGATGCCTCACAGAGGAACATACAAAACTTTATGTAATTTCAGATTTTTTTGCTCTGTTTGCAAGATTTTTACAAGAAGCATGCCAGTCCCATGTTGGGTAAATGTTGGGCGAAGTACTCAGCTGGATTTTGCTGGACAGTGGGTTTTGCTAGGGAGTAGCAAGTGTTGCTGCGAAGGGCATCTTTTAACTGAAAGAGATAGCTGCAGTTCATTGAGTCCTGTGTAAGACTGAAATAGGGTAACATATATATCTAATTGTTCAATGTAAACATCTTTGTACATGTTTAATTATCCACTGGTTGCACAGGTGTCTATAGTGTCTTATGAAGTAAAAAATACATGATGTAAGTGACTTGGGGGGCACCCAAACAGTGGTTTATTTACATGATGAATGAATTTCCACTTATCTGTTATAGCATGCAGATGATGGTACTTAATTATTTGTAGACTACACGTTGGTGTTGAGATGAGATATATATATATATATAGATACAGAATGGGTGTGCATATATAGCCATATACTTGATGAAATGTATTCTATTTATACATTATGTATGAGGATTGGGTTGTAATGGGAGGTACTTGTGATTTTATAGAATTTGAATACAGAATTTGTTTAACTACCAATTAAATCCATATGTTTCCCAACTGTAATTTGGGGTATTGGTTCATATTTTGTTCTCCAAGCACAATTAGAAGTACTTCTAATTGTTGGAGAATAATTACTAGTAATTGTTTCCAAATCCACAGATTTTATGCATCTCATCATGCTTATTTAAATAAGCATGAGTACTATTAATTTTGCAATCTATAGTTGTGCAAAAAAAATGCAGCCAAGAGTAGCAGTAATTAAGTTTATGTGCAGTGGATTTAACAATTACTAGTAAGGTAACTATGCATGTGCTTCGCAGATGGAACAATTCAAAATGACAAATTAATAAAATTAATTTTATTAAATGGACATAGATCAATTGCAGCGAATAGTTTTAGACGCAAATATCAATTCATCAATAGCCATTTTACTGTCAAAAGAGGCAAATATTGCTGGTAATATTCTCCATTGCGTCGAACTGCTGCCAGACGAAAATGTTGGGCAAACCAGATGCGTCGAATCCTATATTCGCTGGGAAAATAGCTATTGCGGCGATATTACTAATGCCGCAACAAGTGTCCATGCGTGTGAAATCCTGTTGCGTCGATTAAAAAATCGTCCCTAAATACATATTGCGGCGATAACCAAACGCCCGAAAAGCCAAATTAAAATGGGAGCAGCATTTGCGGCGATCAAGTGAGTGATGGAAAACCTTATTAGCGCCGAAATCTTGGAATTTGCAGCGGTCTAAACTCGCTGGGGTAATTATATTTGCGGCGATTTTGGACTTAGACGCAAAAAAGCTACGTATATTAGCGGCGAAGTTTGAACTTAATGCGAAGGACATATCTGTCGCAAATTACTTTTTCCAACCATCTCCACTGCGATCTGCATAGGCAATTGCGGTGATAGTGGCTGCATTTCTGGTGCCTATAAATCGCCGGAAAAGGGTACCTATTTGCGCCGAACATTGAAGTTCGCTGATTTTATCCAAAAAAAGGCAAACTATGCCGACGAACATGTGTCAAACGAAATTGTGACGGTAATAAGTATTCCCAGCGATTTTATAGGGTTTTAGAAACCAAAAAAACGTTGGAAAAAGCCTTTTCTGTTGTAGTGAAATATACAACATCAACAAATATAACTGAAGACAAATCCGGATATGAGATCATGGCATAGCTATGTGGATTCAAAATATCTTCCGATTTCTGTTGCAGAATTCCATTATGGACCATTATCCATGAGTTGGCACTTGCAGTTGCCGAGCACCCATCAGTCAAAGGGGCAAATTGACATGCAACAGTAAGAACCTGTTCTGATAGTGGCCCATGAACCACGATATCCTTTGTACTTAGAGGTGTAATAAGTTCGGTTTTGGACAAATTTTGAGACTGAACCAGTATACATTGGTTTTGCATTTTAAGGAACTGATATTGCATCTACTACCCTCCTAAATTGGTATTTCCTGTTTTATCGGTTCGGTCCAGTTTGGTCCAGTTTTTCGATTATAATCAAGTGCCAATTTGTCATAAAAAAATCTATTATAAAAAAAACTGCTATAAAAAAAATCTATTGTAAAAAAAAATCTATTGTATAAAAAAAATATGCTATATAAAAAATCTGCTACAAAAAACTGCCATAAAAAATAGAAAATGAAAATATGTTGTAAAAATAAAATAAAAAGTCTGCTATAAAAACAGAAAATGAAAATCTGCAATAAAAAAATTCTGCCATAAAATAAAATCAGCTATAAAATGAAACAAGTCTAGAAGTCAATATTACAAATTTGCACATTACAAGTCCATATTAGAAGCTACCATACAAGTCAAGATTACAAGTCCAAATTACAAGCTGCCATACAAAATCCACATTACACCAATATTAATTGTTTACACAATAAAAAAAAGATACAACTAAAACAAAGAGCTACGCACCAAGCAACCAACTCCAATAGTCCATTCAAACAAACCTTGCAATTGTATCAAAATAAATCAAGCAATTAATTTCAATTAAAAGTTATTAATTATATAATGTGAAAAAAAAACTTGAGGAAAAAAGCATAAAAAGATGACCTGCCTTAATCATCTTCAACTGAAGAAACTGATTTTGAAGAACTTCCAACTTCTTCCATGAGCTCTACATAAAAGGGAAAAAAAAGAATAATCATAATAACTAAAACAATTTCAAAATATGATATACAACATAGAGACGATAAAAGAAAAGGTGAATGAGACTACATACTTGTATCAAAATTCTCATAATCCTCAACATCATCCATTAAACTATGAATACTAATCGGGGTAGAAGAAGAACGGAATCAATTTTGTGCACAAATAAGGGCTTCCACCATAAGTGGAGATAAGCTACTGCAGAAAAGATTAAGTACTCTATCTGCTGTGCTAAAAGTCGACTCAGAGACCACTGTAGATATCGAAACTGCAAGAACATCCCGTGCAACTTTTGAAAGTATGCAGTATCTAATGGAGTTACCTTCCATCAAGTCAACAAGTAGAATTTAGCATCATCTTATTCACATTTTTCAGACAAATACCTCTCCACTTTAGATTTACTCTCCAAAGAGTTTTCTGACTCCAAACGCTTCTTAAATTGAGACAATTTAAATGACCTCATATCTTCTACCTGACTATTTAAACTTGTAGAACTAGTCTCTCCCTCACTTGATTGGCTTATAGTTTGGACTTGTGCCCCAACATCGCCTCCGTCATTTTCACAATAACTATTGTATAAACAAGTCAAGGCATCTTTAACCCGATCCATCAACATAACAACAATCAAACTATTATCAACATACATTTCTTCGAAACAAAATACTAAATATCGCATTTTATATCGACGATCAAGAACAACCCAACATACAACAAGAGATTCATTTTTTCAAAACATCCCGAAAACTTAATTTAGACTTCATATTACATGCCATTGACCTCAAATTATGTGGCCCTTCCACACACTCCGAATTAATTGCATCTTGAATTGTCATTAGCTCCAGGACAAAAGAATTGCAAGTGACATAATTGGCTCCCGAGACATGCAAGGTTGCATCATAAAAAAATTTAAGAAACTTTACAAACAACCTACTCTTACTCCAATCATCCTTAGTTGGAGGCCCTAACTTGGATGCCACTCCTTTACCCAACTCACTAATACCATCATCATCCTCACTATCATCCTCCCCAACACTCTTAACATATTTTGAATCATAATCCACTAGCCGTTAAAATGCTTTTTGGAACTTTTCAGCCATATCCAACATCATATAAGTAGAGTTCCAACGAGTCGCTACATCTAAGTATACGTAACCTTCACAAGTAATATCTTCACTATCACAACATTGCTTAAATGTGCTCTACCTTTGTGGAGAAGATTTGACATACTTCACAGCCCTCTAATTCTTGCAATTGATTGCTCAAATTCTTTTAACCCATCCCAAATAATCAAGTTCAAGATATGAGCACAACATCTCATATGTAAGAACTCATGTTCCAAGATCGTATCATTTCTATTCCTTGTTTTTTTTTAGATACGAAATTATCCTATTATTTGAACTTGCACTATCGAGTGTAATTATAAATATTTTGGACCTCCCCAATTCAATCAAACACATTTCAATTTTTTTTACCTAATGTCTCACCTTTATGGTTTTCCATCTTATAAAAATTGATAATTCTTTTATGCATTTTTCAATCTTCATCAATAAAATGTGCGGTGAGTCACATGTAGTTAGAATTTTACACGGATGTCCATGTATCTGTGGTTAGAAAAATTTGCTGCCCCTTAAGAGCACTTTTCAACTTGTTTTTCTCTTTCAAATAAAGTCTAAAAACATCTTTTGTAACCGTTATACGTGATGGAATCCCAACCGATCTAGATTGCACAAGAAGCATAAATCTCTTAAATCTCTCCCCTTTCACAAATCTAAAAGGTAGCTCATTAGCAATCAACATTTATGCTAAGGCTTCTCTACAATCCTCAATACTAAAAGCAATAGGCACAAGCCCCCCACTGGTTTCTCTAGGCTTGAAACCTAATACAGATTGGTTTCTATCCAGTTTCCTAATTGGAGACTTATTACACTATTTTTCTACGTGCTGCAACATTGATTTTGAGCAATTTATATTAGGATCACAAGTATAAGTAATCTCGCAAAAGTTACATGCAGCCCTAGGTCTCGACTTATCCTCAGTTTTAATTTTTGTAAAATACTCAAAAACTAAAGATGCATATATAATAAGCATGACTACTTCTAAGAGTTATTACACCTCAGATACAGAATATGATTAAATTGGTTTTCTAAAACATGCAATGCACCAAATGGATTCTTCTTGTAATATAATATTACAAAATGAGTTTTTCTTAATTTCTTACCCAATTAAAAAACCATCTACTTGCATTATATATTCCATTCGGATGTGGACGAAAATTGATAAGTTGAATCCAATGAAAAAATATATATATATATATATATATATATATATATATATATATTAAAGCTATGGCACCAAATATAATCACAATCTATGTGGCGCCCCCAACTTTCATGCACGGACATGCATGGAAATCGAGACACCTGGGATGATGACAACACGGTCACGCACCCCAACGACACGTGTCGAGTGTGTGAAATGCAACACGTGTACAAAAAAATAATACGCAGCAGAATGGTTAAGTCAGATAACTAAGTACCAGAATTTAATACAATACAAAAATAGTACTGAAATCCACAAGTCAACATAATACAATTTTGTTGTTCATAAAACGACATCAAATAAAATACGAATACCAAATAAAACATAGCCAAATGTCCCGACTCCTCAGGCGGAGCCGCATCCTCGGGTTCAACCTTCTCAAAATCTGCATCAAAATCTGCAGTACCAATAAATGGTACCACAGGTAAGTAAAACTCAAAAATACTCCAAGATAACAAATATATTAATACTACAGCCTTTATGCATGCACATGATGACCAAAACACCAAACCCGAGAAAAACACAATTTCTCGAAAATCACAATTTTTCACGCACGCCAAAAAATCACCATTTGGCACAAATTAATAAAATCCAGGAATAGTTACTTTAATTCCAATTTTATTCCGTATGCACCATGGCCTCCCCTAGGGACCATCCACATACCCTGGCTCCCTTCATCACACCATAGGTAGCGACTGTCCGAGTGATACAACACGAGTGATGCCTAGTTCCACGCCCACCGCATACATAGCCAAGCATCTTCCAATCTCCACCAGCCCGAGAGATCATGGAGTCGGATCGAGAGCGCTACCATCCCGTCCAAGTCCCGAGCAACAGCTCTAGGGGACGACACTCAGTATATTTCACTCCCGAGTGCCCAAAGGAGCTCCACCGAGATAATAACCCATTTCGGCTTGGGGGTGATACACACACACTCAAAAAGCCTTTTCAAATTACACACCCACGCATGCATGCACAATGCCATGAAAACGACCAATTACCAACAACCAACAGTTATCAATAATTTCCAAATAACCAACAGTCTAAACAGATTACTAATTCACAATTTATAAAACAGGTTATTGCAAAAATATATTTAAATCTTAAAAGTCTTTTGGAGAAATACTTACAGCGCTTTAAAATAATTTATGGAGGATCACGGAGGAACTGAAAGCACCAAAACAGCAACTATCACAGTGTAAAAACACTGTGGCCGAAACACAGTGAAACTCAAATTTCACCCGGGGTCAAACGAAGACTTGAGAACGGTAGGGTAGGGCCTATAGGAGGTGGTGAAGCTAATGGAAGTGGTGGTTGGCCGTGGGTGTCAGCCGAAACGGCGGTTTTAAAGCCGAGAATGCCGAATCGGAGAGGGTGTTCGATGGGGTGGCTCCGGCGACGGATCGGAGCCGAGAATAGATCGGTTAGGTCAGCAAGAGGCCGGTGGTCAAGTGGCTAGGAGTTGGTGGCCGGAAGTGGCCAGACGGCGGTGTAGCAAGGAGGAAACCGCCGCGGGTTCGAGAGCACCGTGGAGGCAAACGGCGGCGAGGCTCGGCCGGAAATTGGTGGGGCAAGGTCGCCGGCTCACGGGGAAGCCGGTGGTACCGGCGGTGTCGACCACCGCCGGCCGGCGGACGCTCAGGGAGGAAGAAACCCGAACGGCGTGAGAGAGAGGAGAGAGAGAGAAGGGTCGGGTCGCGCGCGGGGAAAGAGAAAAACCGGAAGAAGAAAGAAGAAAAAGAAAAAGAAGAAAAAGAAAAAGGAGATCCAGTCTTTTTCAACTTGGGTTACGAAAGTGATCCAACGAAAAAGATTTTAAAACTGAAAGCTAAATAAAATAATCCAAATGCAGAGAAATATTTAAATAAAACAATAACTATTTTTAAAATAGTTAAAATAACTAAATCAATTTAACTCAAAATTAGCTAAAGTAAAATATTAAACTCTGACAAAAACATCATTTAAAATAAAAAGGAATTAAATTGCAGAACACTAATTAAAATTAATCAAATGCAGTGAAATGCTTTAAAAAAATTATAGAAATTTTAAAACCCACAAACAAACCAATTTAAATAAGAAATCAATTTAAATCCAAAATAATAATTAACAAAAAGAAAGCCCAATAAAATAATTTTCACAATTTAAAATATTATAAAAATAATATTCTAAAACTCCAAAAAATTCTAAAATAAGAGAATCAATTTTTAAATTAATTAAAATAATCCTTCATTAAAAATACACTAAAATCCGAGATGTTACAATCTAAACCACTTGTGGCCTTTGATATAATGAGTGGAAGCTAGGCCCTTTTGAAATCCATGACATTAGGCAAACAAGCAGGGCAATCTCATTACCAACAGGCAACAACCACACCATTTGTGTATAAAGAATGATTGCCAAAATCAAGTAAAAGCCAAAACCAAGATTTAAGCCTTCAATCCTACTATACATAATATTTTGAAGTTATTGTATATTTCTATATCTGCTATATATTCACATCCATGATTCTTGTGCATTTCCTTAATTATTTTTGTAATACATTTGTATATAAATTGCACCAACTACTGAATGAAAGTGTGGGAAAATTTCTATTTAACCTTGCAATGAAATTCTCTATATGGTTTCAGAAGAGCCAGTCTCTAATGAGCCAACAATTCTTATATCCACCATGTCATCTTCCTCAGACCAAAACTCACCTTAATCTCAATACTCATCCTATTTCCTCCACCGAAATCCCTCTCATTGCTCTCAACATCACTGCTCAAATTAATGAAAAACTAACTCCCTCCCCTTTTCCCCAATGGAGAGCCCAATTTGAAGCTCTCCTCATAGGCTATGACCTGCTCGATTATGTCACCGGTATTTCTCAATGTCCGACTCTAGATGACACTTCTGTCTCTACCTTACAAAAGACCCATTGGGTTCGACAAGGCAAGCTTATTCTAAGCTTAGTCTAGCCTTTACCTCTCCCACTATAACTCCTCTTATCACCACTGCTAAAACTTCACATGAGGCATGGAAGAAATTAATCTCTCTGTATGCTAGCAGATCACGGACAAGAGCTATGCAGCTCAAATAGGAGATTACCTTAATTCAGCATGGGAATCGGTCCATTACTGAGTATTTGCATGCTGTCGAGGCCTTGGTAGATGAGATTGCCATTATTGATCATTTCATTTATGATGATGACCTAACTTTGTATGTTTTGCATGGTTTAGGTTTTGATTTTTGTGAAATTGCAGCCCCAAGGGAAAACCCACTTGCTTTTGAGGAGCTTCATGATCTCCTTGTTGGCCATGACAACTACCTGAGAAGGTTAGATGCTGCTACTCAGCAACTTGTGGCTATCGCGAACTACACAACCAAGAAACCTGGTTCGACTAGAGGTTCAACAAAGAGCTACCCTAAGTCAAATGGGCCTCATCGAAATTATGGGCAAGGCCAAGTACATAACTCTTTCGCTTCCTCTCGTGTTGCCGTTGCTCTCAACATGGATCTTCTCAGTCCAATAACAACTAGCGACCCTTTAAGCCCAAATGTTAGATATGTGATCAGATTGGTCGCACAGTCAAAACTTGTTCTCCGTTGTCTCAAAAGGAAGTCACTATCAATTGTGCCACCACTTCCATGGCAAAAGAACAAAAATGACTTATTGATTCCATTGCATCTCACAATATTACTGGTGACCTTCAAAATTTGTCTATTCACTTTGAATATGATGGAACTAATGAAGTTGGTCTTGGTGATGGTTTAGGTTTGGCTGTCTCACACATTAGTTCTTTAGCCCTCCATTCGCCTAAATGAACTTTTATCTTGAAAGATACTCTTTGTTTCAACCATCAACAAAAATTTAATTTATGTGCATCATTTCACAACCCAGAATAATGTCTATGTTGAATTTCACCCCTCTTACTTTCTTGTGAAGGAACAGACCACGAGGGCTATCCTACTCAGTGGTGCATGTGAAAACGGAGTTTACATTTTTCCAGAATCATTGGTGGTAACTCCTTCAAAAATGGTTGCTAATGTGCATAAACGAACTTGGCTTGATTGGTGGCACAAGCATCTTGAACATCCATCCCCAAAAATTGTTCAAAATCTTGTTTCAAAATTTTCTTTCCCTGTCTCCAAAAATAGAATGTCCTCATTATGTAGTTCATGTTTCATTAATAAAACACATCAACAACTGTTTCGTCCCACTAGTCTTCAAAGTAATGCTCCACTTGAAATTATTTACACTGATGTTTGGGGACTCGCTTGCTATACTAGACTTGATGGTTCTCATTACTCTCTTATTTTTGTGGATCATTATACTAAATATATGTGATTTTATCCTATGGCTACTAAATCGGGTGTGTCGAGTATTTTTCCGCAATTCAAAAATTTTGTGGAAAAATGTTTCCAAGCCAATATCAAAATTCTCTACTCTGGCAATGGTGGTGAGTTCATAACTCTCAAATCTTTTTTGTCCCGTCATGGCATTACTCACTACACCACCACCCCTCACACACCCCAACAAAATGGTGTTTCCGAACGTCGTTGTAACACCCGGGTCCAATACTCAGTTACTTTCTATTTGTTTTCTTCTTCTTAGGATTTATATAGATGAAAAGCCCACCTGAGATTTGCGAATATTATTGGAAGAGGCTATAAGCCCAATTTTTATTTTTTTGATGGATATGGAATACATTTATTGGGTTTGCCTGATAGATTTAAATTTTTAATTACGCTGGATCGGTGAGATATTTTATTGGACCGAGAAAATTAGAGGATCAAGTTTTAATATTTTTTTAGTGGTTGAATCGAGATCCAAGTTTAAGGAAAAAGCCCCCATCCAAAAGCAAGCCGTGAGAATCCTTTAGGCTTTAGTCTCTTCGCCATGCACGTCTCTCCCAGTTGTTTGTCTAGGGTTTTTATCAGTTTTTGTTTCTAGATATATGCACCTTCAGTGCACGTCCTCACACCCGCTTGAAGACCAACAGCTGCATCTCCTAGCGTTAGCGATGGAAAACACCGTGTGAAAGCACTGCCAGCCCACACTCAGACTCTACATCACAGCATAACCACCACCACGTCATAGTCTCTCTCTCTCAGCCAGCCTTACCCCCTTTCTCTTTTACTCACCTCAACCATCAGCCACTTAAATCTCTGCCCTTCACCTCCATGCCCTGCCCACACGAGACCGGCAACCACCTGCATAGAGAACCGAAGACCCCTGTTTTTACCCCCCAAAACAGAGCATCTACCACTCCACTGTGAGCCACTGCAACCACCACAACCAAGATCCAAACGCGCCAGAAACTGCCACAACCCGTTCCTGCTACACCATCTTGCAGCACTTTTGTCACCTCAAGCCCCCACCCTCCCTGTTATGGGTCCTTCTCTTCTCTCTCGTTAGCGAGGAAGAGTAAGGTGGAGTACCCTTCTTAGCAAGGGAGTGAGTCTCCTACGTGGTGGGAGGTGGTTCTGGAGGGTGCAATGGCATATGACGAGTAAGAACTATCAAGGAGATGGGAGAGGATAAACCTATCCTCTGAGGAGAGTTCTATTTTCCAAGTTCCTCATGAGGCAGAAATGAAGTTCCGAGGCAACCATTGCATATTGAGTAGAGTTCTGTCGGAAAAAGGGGTTAACAATGAAGCATTCCGAAAGACTATGTCTCAAGTTTAGAGGCTAGATAGCTGGGTCCGTTTTAAGGAAGTGGGTGAACAACGTTTCCTAATCGAGTTCCATCTCGTGTCTGATAAAGAGAAGGTTCTCAGTGGACATCCATGGTTTTTTGACAGAAATCTAGTGACTATGCAAGAGGTGGATGAAACTGTGGCTATCAACTCTATGCAGTTCAAGTATGAACCTTTCTGGGTTCAGCTCCACAATCTGCCTCTGGCAACTATGAACGAAGAGGTGGGACTGCAATTTGGAGCTTCCATTGGACATGTCATTAGGGTGGATACAGAGGCTGATGGTCTGGCTTGGGGAAAATGCCTCCGAGTGCGGGTGGCAATCAACATCCATAGACCCCTAATGAGAGGAAGATGGCTGAGCTATGAAGGGAAAGAACACTGGATCTCATTTAAATACGAGAGGCTGCAAGCCTTTTGTTTCCAGTGTGGTACATTATATCATCAAGGCAAGGGGTGCAACAGGCAAAAAAATGAGCTCAGAAAGGAGGGAGCCAAGCTCGAACACTATGGCCCTTGGCTACGTGCTCAACCAATGTACACAAATATCTTTGATGGTAGGAAGTATGGTGGAGCAGGCGAAAACAACCATCAACAATGGAGTCAAGAGGCTGAAGTCCAAGGCGCAACAGTAGCAGCTGAAGAAGCAGACAAGAAGGGCCCATGGGGTGAGGCTCCAGCGGGAAAGCAGGAAATTTCCTTTTCCAAGAAGCTGACAAGTGAAGAAGTAGGGAAGGGAAGGAGTCAAACCAAGGGTGAGGCTGGTGACAGTGGGGTAAAAGCTGTAAAGCCCATCAACCCAATGATGGGATCTACGGGAGGAAGTACCCCTTTATATACAGTCAACAGTGACTTAGAAGAAGAAACAAGAAATAGCTTTATGGAACTCGAGAATTCCAAAACAGATCCACAAGGGCATCCCAAAGTGGCAACAAAATCCAATGTGACAGAAGGGGATCCTGAGCCTACCAACTTCTCACAGCAAGATGTGAAGGGGGCAGGTCCTAATACCAGAGGGTCCACGTGGAAAAGGAAAGCAAGGGTGGCAAGGTCCTTTCAACTTTCTGTTTCTGGAAAAGTTCCAGGTGCTGGGAAGAGGAGAGGTGATAGCTCTATACTAGAAGATCCAGGAATCTCATGTAAGAAACAAAAATTGAGTCGAGGAAGGGGGAGAAGCAGTAAGGGAGATGAGTTGGTGGAGGCTGCAATGCAGCTCCACCAACAGCAATGATAGGCCTAAGCTGGAACTGTAGAGGGCTTGGGAACCCTCTTACAGTTAGAGAACTTCACATGTGGGTGAGGTTGAAGTGGCCCAAGTTTGTATTTTTAATGGAGACTAAGTGTGGAAGAAGGAGAGTGGAAGACATCAGGAATTCTCTGGGGTTTGATAGAAGCTTTGTAGTCGAGAGCAGGGGCCTAAGTGGAGGCCTTGCATTCTTGTGGAACAGTGCTGATGAGCTGGCTCTAGAATCCTTTTCACAGAATCATATCTCCCTAGTGGGGAAAAGGGAAAAAGATATGAAGGAGATACTCTTAACTGGCTTTTATGGCCATCCATCGACATCACAAAGAGAGGGCAGTTGGCAGTTACTGAGAATGCTCAAGCCTAGCAATGATAAAGCTTGGATATGCTTTGGGGACTTTAATGAGATCTTACACCAACATGAGAAAAAAGGAGCAGCCCTTAGACCTTATAATCAAATGGAAAAATTTAGAGAAGCAGTCGAGGCTTGTAACCTGAGTGATCTTGGGTATGAAGGAAAAAAATTCACTTGGAACAATGGCAGAGAGGGACCTCAATTTACCAAAGAAAGATTAGATAGAGCCTTCGGAAATCTAGCTTGGTTATCCCTGTACTCTGAGTGCAAGGTCACTAGCCTAGCAGCACAGAACTCGGACCACAGCCCCCTTATACTGGACATGAGGAATGAAAGGCAGAGAAGAGGGAGTAATGAAAGGGCCAGAACAAAGCTATTCAGATATGAGGCTAGCTGGGAACTAAGGGAGGAATGCTCTGAGGTCATCCAATCGAGCTGGAACCAGCATCAAGGCTGGAATGGAACTTTACTGAGGGGTGTCCAGAACAGTTTAGAAAGATGTAAGAACTCTCTACTCAGATGGAGCAAAAAGGAACTGGGAAAACAGAAGCTAGAAATTCAAAAGAAACTCTCAACCCTCTCAGCCCTACAGGACTCCAATGAGGGGTCCCATACTATGGCTGTGAAGAAGTTACAAAAGGAAATTGATGTTACCTTGGAGGAGGAAAATGTGAGATGGAAGCAAAGGGCCAAGCAAGCTTGGCTCAAAAATGGAGATAGAAACACTAAGTTCTTCCACAGAAAGGCAAACCAGAGAAGAAGAGTTAATGAAATCAGACAAGTGAAGAGGAGGGATGGAAGCCTAGCCTTCGAGTTAGAGGAAATTTCAGAAACTTTCTGCCTACACTATCAGGAACTCTTTAAGTCCTCAAACCCAGTCAGCTTAGATGAATGCCTGGCCAAAGTGGAACTGAAAGTGGATGATCAGATGAACAATATCCTTTCTAGGGACTTCACAGCTGAGGAGGTTAAAGATGCTTTGTTCCAAATGAATCCATTAGGCTCTCCAGGACCAAATGGCTTCTCAGCTGTGTTCTACCAAACACACTGGGACACTGTGGGAGGGGATGTGACTCGAGCAGCTCTTGAGTACCTTAATGCAGCAGGTGACATTTCTTCCATTAATAACACTTTTTTAGTGTTGATTCCCAAAGTCAAGAAGCCCCTTTCTGTTAATGAGTATCGGCCTATATCCTTATGTAATGTATTATATAAGGTGATCTCCAAAGCCTTAGCTAACAGGATCAAACTCATTTTGCCTCAAATTATTTCTCCTACCCAAAGTGCCTTTGTGCCGGGGAGATTAATCCTTGATAATGTGATAGTGGCCTTTGAGGCAATGCATTCTATGAATACAAGGATAAAAGGGAAGCAGGGATACATGTCTCTAAAATTAGACATGAGCAAGGCATATGATAGAGTGGAATGGATCTTCTTGAGAGAGGCTATGAGGAAGATGGGCTTCAGTTCTAGATGGATTTCATTAGTGATTGACTGTATCTCTACTGTGTCATACTCGATACTAATCAATGGCTCACCTCAGGCATGGTTCCAACCATCTAGGGGACTTAGGCAGGGGGACCCTCTATCCCCTTACCTGTTCATAATAGTGTCTGAAGTGCTGAGCTCCCTTCTTAACCATGCGGCTGCTTCTCAGCAAATTCATGGCATACACTTTGGGAACAGAAGGCTAAGTATAAATCATTTATTTTTTGCTGATGATAGCCTACTCTTTTGTCGAGCTAATACTGCAGAATGGTCCAAGATTTCAGCTCTTCTTGACCACTATGAAAGGGCATCAGGTCAGAAACTTAACAAGAATAAGACATCAATCTTTTTCAGTGCAAACACTAATCAGCAAACCAAGGACACAATTCTTGGGATGGCAGGACTTAGAGCCACTTCTAGCTATGAAAAATACCTGGGGCTGCCTGCCTTCATTGGGAAATCAAAGTATGAGGCCTTCAAAGGAATATTGGATCGGGTCAGGAGTAAAGTTAGCCACTGGTCAACAAAGCTACTCTCACAAGCAGGGAAAGAAATTTTGCTAAAGGCAGTAGCCCAAGCTCTTCCCACATATTGCATGGGAGTATTCAAACTGCCTCAAAATCTGCTAAGAGAACTCAACCAGGTGATGAACCATTTCTGGTGGGGGCATCAACAAAATGAACATAAAGTCCTTTGGGTCTCTTGGAAGCAAATGGGAAAGGCAAAGGCTAAGGAAGGCATGGAATTTCGAGACTTAGAAAGTTTTAATCTGGCTTTATTAGCCAAACAAGGTTGGAGGATTATACAGCAACCCAATTCACTGGCCTCACAAGTACTTAAGTTAAAATACTTCCCCAAGGCAGATTTTCTTCAAGCTAAAGTGGGAAGTAGGCCCTCATTCTTATGGAGAAGCTTCTGTGCAGCTAGAAGCCTATTAGAGAAAGGTTTAGTGTGGAGGATTGGTGATGGGCAGAACACCTCTATATGGGGAGATAGGTGGCTCCCAACCCCCTCGAGTTATAGAGTCCAATCTCCTAATAAAGTACTTCCAGTTGATACAAAGGTGGCTGCCCTCATTTTACAACCAGACAAACAATGGAACATCAGACTTGTGAGAGAGATCTTTGGTAAGGAGGAAGCTGAGTCCATCCTAAAACTACCTATCAGTGCATCGGGTGCCAGAGATAGAGTAATCTGGTTGGCTACCAAGAATGGAGCTTTTTCAGTCAAGAGTGCCTACCACCTTCAAATGGAGCAGCTTTCCTTGGCCAGTGGTCAGCCATCCTGAAGCCCACAGAGGGAGAAGGATTGGACTTCTTGTTGGAGATACAATATCCCAAATGCTGTAAAAAAACTTCATGTGGAGGGCATGCATTGAGTCACTACCCACTAGATCAAACCTCTTTAAAAGGAAAATATGTGAATCACCCATGTGTCCTATCTGTTTGAGTGAAGAAGAAACCTCTATCCATATATTGTGGAACTGTCAATCTGCTAGGGATGTGTGGAGCCAGGGTGCACTGAGCAAAAGCTCACTCAGACCAGAGAGGTTTTGTGACCTTGTGGAAGCACTGAGCCTCAAGGGTGATCAGACTCTCATGGAATCCTTTGCTGTTACTGCTAAAGGAATATGGAATAGAAGGAACAAACTCATCTTTGAAGCATCCTTCATTCACCCATCTCTCATAGCTAAGAAGCTGAAAAGTACATTGAAGATTTCAGAGCAGTTCAACAATCCTCAAGAAACTACAATGCATTAAATCTACAAGTGGAGCCTAGCTGGAATCTCCCTCCTACAGGCTATGTGAAGATCAACTGGGATGCTGCATTGAACAAGAATAAAGGTCTAGCAGGTTATGGCCTTGTAGCCCGGGACCATGAGGGAAGGGTTTTAGCTACAAAAAGACTCTCTAAAACTAGTCTATACGATCCTGAACTAGCTGAAGCCCAAGGAGCTTTCCATGCTGCAAAATTAGCTATAGACCTAGGTTGTAGAGCTGTGATACTAGAAGGAGATTCGAGCCAAGTGGTAAACGGATTGAAGCAGCAGCTGGACAGATGGGATAGGGTGGGAATGATCCTTGAAGACACAAGACAGTTATTATCCTCTTTGCCTAGTTGGGGGGTGCAATTTGTTAAAAGAACTTGTAATGGCTTTGCTCATAACCTTGCTAGAACTTCCTTAGAGCTAGAAGTAAACGTTCCTGAGCTGGTTCTTAATCCAGTGTGTAATCCAGATTCTTAATGAAAGCTTTGTTTCAAAAAAAAAAAAAAAAAAGCCCCCACCCTCCCTCTCGATAACATATCTCTCCCTCACGCCATGGCCCTCTCGGTCTCTCTTCGTTTCTCGGTCTCTCGCCGTGACCACTATAGTCCATCGCCCAGCCCATTGCTCCGCTGCACGTTTCACTTCTCTCTCGACGAGTATCTCGCGCCCCTGCCTCGCCAACTGCTGCACCACGTATCACATGAAAATGTTTATTTTCTTATAACTAAGTGTTACAGAGGCTACGTAAAGATAGTTTTTCATATTATTTTTTATATGAAATTACAATATTGCCCTTATTATTGGATAGTTTCAGTTTGGAATTATGTTTATATTAAATCTGTTTTTATGTGGTCGTTGTGGGAAGCATATGATTTTGTACAGAAAATAAAAAGGATTTTTAAATTGTACTATTGGTAGCAAATGATTTTTATAGCAAGTGTGTAATTTTATTTTGAACATTTTAAATATGATTAATGCTATTTTTTTTTTTTATTTGACAAAATTTTTTTACTAGTACTTATCTTAAGTGTTGATTGATATCAAGGAAATTTAGAGAATAAGGATATTTAGAATTAAGGAATATTTTAAGGTTATGGAAAATTTTTAAGTATTGGAGAATTAAAATAGATATTGTAGAAGCTTAGGCTTAGATGGTTTAAATTTGTGATTGATTGGAAATTTATGGAATTGCATGATTTTGTTATAGATGACGATTTATAATTGACTCGATATTTTTGGGAAAACTTTTAGAAAAGTTAAGAAATCTAGGTAAGCGGGGTTCCTATGTTAGATTTTGCATAAAATAAAAATGAACTAAGGTTGATTTATGAAAATGTAAATTATGTGTTTTGAAAGGAAATGTGAAAATAACCTCAGTTATTTGTTCGTCACTACTCATTGAACTCTGATAAAAGAGAGAGTATTTTTTGTCATGACTGGTATAGACATGAGCTTATTTTTAGCATTCTATTTCTGACAAATGCAAAAAGAGCGAATAGGAAAATTTGTGCATGATTATGCTTTAGATCTGTTTTGATTATGAAGGTAATATGACTTTTGTTCAGTACTCTGTTTGGATAAGATGTGATTTCTGAAAACTTTTGGCATGACTCTTTGATTCTGAATTTGATTCTATTTTTGCTCTGTTTAGTTACAACTCTGCCACGGGTGATAATAGTGGCATACGGCCCAACCACGGGTAACAATAGTGGATACGGCCCAACTACGGGTTATAATAGTGGATACGGCCCAACCACGAGTAATAATAATTGATACGGCCCAACCATGATTATAATAGTGGATATGATCCTACCACGAGTTATAGTAGTGGTCTCTGTTTGAGTGCACACCTTGGTGACAGAGTGATTTATGTTCTGCTAGGCTATCCGTAGATGCACAACCCTACCACGGGGGTTATACATAGCCTCTGTTCTGATATTATGTTCTGATGATCATCATCATCATTTATGCTATGCCAAAGGATATTTTTGGAAAGAAATTATTTCTGAATATTTGCTCTGATATTTTGATAACATGATCTGCTTCCGCACTCTGAGAATGAAAATGTTTTGTTCTGCATTTTGATTTCTGTAAATGCTCATGTTTACATACTAGTATATGTTCTTTGCTTACTGAGTTGTTGATAACTCACCCCTTATCTCCATAACATTTTTCAGATGATGTTGATGTCCCAGCTGGAAGTCAAGAATAGAAAGTGTTAGCAAGGCTGAGAATCGTAGATGAATAAGTGCCAAATAGCATGATTATTTATTAAAGAGTCTTAGTAGAATTATTCTTTTATGTTATTTTGGAGTTTTGAGTTATGGATATGTCCGAGTCTGTGGAGATTTTAGTTTCTTTTTATTGAGGCTTTTCTATAGTGTTTTGGTGGAGGAACAGATATATTTGGTTTAAATCAATGAATTTATGTTTTATTTGGAATTGGAGTATTTATAATTGTGACATGAGAGATGATTTTAGGCTACATGAGCTAACTCTCCAACCCCTAGGGGACCGGGGCGTTACAGTCATCACCGCCACCTTGTTGAGACAGGTTTCACATTGCTCCATGATGCTTCTCTACCACTCTCATATTGGCCACATGCTTTTTGGACCGCTACATACCTCATAAATAGCCAACGCACTCCCTTTCTTCACAACAAATCCCCTTATGACACACTTTTTGCTCAAAAACCAAATTATCTCAAACTGAAAAAGTTTAGGTGTCTCTATTATCTCCTCACAAGGCCTTACAACACCAATAAAATGCAGCCCAAATCCATCCCGTGTATTTTTCTTGGTTACTCACAAACCCAAAATACATACATTTGCATAGACCCAAAAACACACAAGCCTTACACTTCTCGGCATATTCTTTTTGACGAGGCCCAACCAAGTTTCCAGGAAGTCCAAAGCCCAGCTCAAATCACGGCCTCCACTTCATTTTGGAATCAGTGCCCTAATCCTTTCATTTCAATTTCCTCTCCATCCATGCGAGTGTCCCTATCGCTGTCTTCATCGCAACAACTAGTGCTACCATCGCCATCCACCACGGTTCTGGAGGATGTTCTCGTTGTTGTTGCATTACCTTCAGGTAACCCATGCTCTGCACCTTCTTCTTCTGCACCTTTATGCTTACATGATAGATTGGATGAATCTCACATTCATTCCAGTTTACATCTTTCACATGAACATGTCTTGCATGAAAATCCCTCCTCTACTCTAGGTTAGACCGAAATTTCACTCCAACCCAATGTTGAAACTGAGAATCATCGTGCCCACAAAATGACCACATGGTCAATTAATAAAATTTTCAAACCCAAGCAACTTCATACAGTTTCCAAACACCCACTTCCACAGACCATCGAACCAACTTGTATGAGTCAAGCCGTGACCCAACCTCAGTGGTGTAATGCCATGTCAGATGAGCTTACTACTCTCATGAGGCATGGAACCTGGGATTTGGTTCCATCTCCTCCTAATTGCCAACCAGTGGGCTGCAAATGGGTGTTTAAAGTAAAAAGAAAAGTTGATGGTTCTGTGGAACGATTCAAAGCCCACCTTATTGTAAAAGATTATAATCAACGTCCTGGACTAGATTACAAAGAAACCTTGAATCCTATGGTTAAACCAGCCACCATTCAATTTGTTTTGTCTATAACTGTTATGAATGGGTGGAAATTGTGGCAAATGGATGTCAACACTGCATTTTTGCATGGGAATCTCACTAAGACAGTTCATATGATGCAACCACTTGGTTTCAAAGACATGTCCAAACCCCATCATGTGTACCGGTTAAAAAATCAATTTACGAGCTAAAACAAGCTTCTCGGGCTTGGTATACAGCTTTGAAAAATGCACTTTTGGCACTTGGCTTTCAAAACTCCAAAGTTGATTCATCCCTATTTATCTATAAACGTGGTTCCATCAATTGTTATTTTTTGGTCTATGTTGAAGATCTTGTGATTACAAGTAGTGACTCTAAGTTTATGGACTCTATCATTAAGAAATTGGGTGACAGTTTTTCCATCAAAGACATGGGGACTCTTCACTTCTTTTTAGGAGTGGAAGTCATTCCAACTTGTGTTGGGATTTTTTTTATCATAGCACAAATATGTGCGTGAACTGCTGTCCAATACAAATATGCTTGGTGCAAAGGATGTTTTCGTGCCTCTATCCACAAATACTTCTCTTCAACTAGTTATGGCACCGCATTTGTCAATAGCACAGAATTTCGACGTATCACTGGAAGCCTCCAATATCTCTCATTGACACGTCCTAATATCTCGTTTGCTGTCAACAAGTTGTCACAATTCAAGCACAAGCCCACAACCAATCATTGGACAGCAACAAAGAGGCTTCTTCATTACTTGAAGCAAGCAATATTTCATGGTATTCATCTTACAAAAAGTTCAAATTCTGCTTTAACAACTTACTCTAATGAAAATTGGGTAGGAAATATTGATGATTGTTCCTCCACCTCGGCTTATATCAGCTTCCTCGTATCCAATCCTATTTCTTGGAGCTTCAAGAAACAACGAGTTGTTGGTCGCTCCTCCATAGAAGCTGAATATCGTGCCCTTGTAAATGCAATATCCGAAACAATGTGGCTTCTTGCCTTTCTTAATGAGCTCGGTTATCCACTCAAGACACCTCCATTGATGTTGTGTGATAATCTTGGAACTACTCATCTAAGTTTTAATCTAGTGCAAGACTCTAGGAAGAAACACATTCAAATAGATATGCATTTTGTGCGTGACCTGGTTCAATGTGGCACACTTCATGTTCGGCATGTACACACTCATGATCAAGTTGCAGATTTGCTAACTAAACCTTTGTTAGTGCAATGAACTTAATTTCTTCGTACCAAGATTAGTCTTGCCGATGGAAGCCTAATCTTGCGGGGGTGTACAAAGGATGTTTGTCAAAATCAAGCAAACGTCAAAACCAAGATTTAAGCCTTAAATCCTACTATACATAATATTCTGAAGTTATTGTATATTTGTTTATCTATTGTATATTCATAGCCATGATTCTTGTGTATTTCCTTTATTGGTTTTGTAATACATTTGTATATAACTTGCACCAACTACTGAATGAAAGTGTGGAAAAATTTCTATTCAACCTTGCAGTGAAATTCTCTATATTGTGGATGTACTTGTATATTTTTAAAGCACATGTCTGAAAAGGGTGTCCCATGGCATCCAAAACCAAAGAGTCTCACTGGCAAATCTCAACCACCATAATGTGGCCTTCTTAACGACAAGTCTGGAGTTCACGAGGAAAAGAGTGAGTTTCTTACCTTAGGTACACATGAGTTGATCCCAAACTTTGTCAATCATTTCTTAATTTCTTATCTTCTTCTCTTAAACATCAAACACATCAAAATCATGGATTAATTTAGTTTCACACATAGTTTTAGAGCTTATTATATATGATCTACTAAAACCATAAGTACGAAATTATATACAATATTATATACTAAAATTGTATGTTCTATTAATTAGGGAGATTCTAGCAATTTTAAACAAAGACAAGCATCCATGGACCATCATGACCGATTCCACTCTAGTTACAGAACTCACGCCATCAACCCCACAACACAATAAACATCACAACATTTGGAGAATACAAAAAAATCCCTAAAAATAAAATTCTAAATAATAAACATTTTCCAAGAATGCAGCATTCGGATTTTTGCCCCTATATAAACCCTAGAATACAGAAAAATTCAACCATATATTTGGATATGTTTGGAAAACATATTTTACTCAAAATTTTCATCTTCATCTCATCTCATCTTTACACTTTTTCAAATCTCCATACAAAATATAATAAATAATTCAACTTTTTCAAATCCCAATATAATTTTTTCAAATTCTAATTCAATTTTTTCAAATCTCAAAAGTAAAAAATAATATTTTAAACTTTAAAACAAAACACAAAATTCTCATCTCATCCTCCAAACATATCCTAAATCTCCAAAGCCAAATCATCACAGATTCAAAATCGAGAGAGAGGGGAGTGTTTAGAGTAAAAATAATCGTCTAAGAGAGGGAGAGAAATGCGGGAGAGGGGAAAAGAAAATACTGGAGAGAGTGGGGCTACGTGGGTGCGCCTGCATATGAGAGGGGCTGTGTGCAACAGTGAGGGGAGGGCTGCACGAGAGAGGGGTCTCAAAGGCGTCGCCGTGAAGGGAGGGCTGCAAGCCTGCGTGAGCTTGAGAGATTGAGAGTGAGGGTCTGTGTGTAGCGTGAGGGATTGAGGGACTGAGGGGCGAGGGTTGATTCATCGAAAGCCAACCCTAAAGTTGAAAGTTGAAACAACGTTGTTTATTAACCTAAAACGATGTCATTTCAATTAGCTGAGTCTCTCTTTTATTTCGTTGCACAAAAATGATGCCATTTTAGTATTTTGGGCAGCTGAACTTTTTAATTCCACTGGGCTTTCTGGCCTACGGGCTTTATATATATATATCAACTATATATAGTATATTATACTATGATATTTATACTTGATATATATATTTATATATAAAGTATTATTATTACCATTAGTATATAGTAATACTATTGGTAAATGGTAATACTATACTAATACTATATGTTAGTGATAATATAGTATTATTACTAATACTATAGTGGTAACATATATGCTACTAATATATATATATATATATATATATTATAGCGATAGTGATATTAATACTAACTCTATATAGTTATAGTGATATTAATACTAACAGATTAAGTTAACTATACTATTATATATATATATATAAATATATATTATACTATAACTCTTATAATATATTAATATATACTAGTACTATATATTATACTATTATAGTGTTACTACTACATAGTATGTATATATATATTATAGTGCTATAGTGATACTAATACTATATATTATACATTATGAAATATAATAATACATTGATACTAAATTATTACTAATTCTATATACTATACTAATAATGATATTAATAGTATATATAGTCATAGTGATTTAGTTATAGTCATTAGTATAACTATATAATAGTATTAGTATTAGTATTAGTATAACTATATATTAGTATTAGTTATAGTTATTAGTATAACTATATATTAGTATTTGTTATAGTGATTTTAATTTAGTATAACTATATCACTAATAGTATTAGTATACTAATACTAAATTACTAATAATATTAGTATTACTATATCATTATCGTATCATATAGTGATATAGTATTAGTATAACTATTACTATTGTGATTTATATAGTAATTTATATATAGACTTCAAGTGGATTACTAATAGTATTAGTATTAGGCCATAAAATGTAATTAATATACTAATGTATATTAGTAATACTAATATATTTATCAAAATGAATATGTTGAAAATTTATTAGGCCATAAAATGTAATTAATATATGGGTTAATTACCTTTTGCCCTCTTGAACTTTCACTAAATTTACAATGTTCTTCCGAAACTAATAACATCAAAGTGAACCCTCAAATTTACAAAACTTCTCAATCCCTCCCTTCCATCTACCAGCAGCGTCAAATCTAATGAAAATTTACTATAAAGATATAATTTTTATCTAATTTATTATCATTGACCATATAAAATATAAAATAATATATGCTATCAATTAATTTATGATTTCTTATTAATTGATAGCATATATTATTTTATATTTTATATGTTTAATGACAATAAATTAGATAAAAATTAAATTTTTGCAGTGATGCATATGTGTAACACCCTGCCCCTTCCTTTCTTCTGACGTAAGCAATTACGTCAGATGCGTCAGCCTGCCCACTCCCCTCTCTAGTGCCTAATAGCCCCGTTACGTGTGCCAGACCCCGATGGCGTGTTTTTAAAAGATACTACGTAATTTATAAAGCTAGTTTTGTGTTTTAAAGTAATGTGTATTTTACATGGAAGATTCCACTTACTATTTTAATAAAGAATATTTTAAATAACTCAATTATAATATCTTTGAAGAGCTCCAAAAATATTATAATTGTAGGGAATCATTTTATATAAATGATTCCAGTTATTTAAAATATTAGGTGATTTAAATAATGATGGAATCTTATTTATTTAATAGTTTTACTCTTTTAAATATTTTAAGTAAGACTTCATCATTTTATAAATGATGAAGGAATATTATTTTAAATAATATTCTATCTTAATTCCTCTCAGTGCTTTTAAATAAGTTAGCTTTTACGCATTTTCAAATTAGTATTTAAAGGTCATCGTAGACCATTTTATTGATCTAGAGACGACGAGTTTTAGGATAAAACCCAGCCCCTCTCTCTTTCTCCCTTACTTTTCCCCCAGCCCTCTCTCTCTCCTCTCTCCCTCTTGGCTTGCGATGTACGCGGCCTCCCTCTCACGCCCGAACGCCTCAGCCCCCAGCCCGGCGCCGCCGTGCGCCGGCATGCCACACGACCACCACCACCGGCACCATCTCCCTCCGGCGAACCTCCCCATGCCGGTAGCTCCTCCCCACGCTTGGCCCTCCTCCTCCCTCGGTGGTGCAAGCCCGAACGGGCCTTGGCGTGTCGCAAGGATAAGGATGGTTGCGTAATTGTTAGAGGAAGAACTTGGTGTATAGTGTCGAGAACTGTGGAACAGTGTCCCGAAATGGCTACGAAGTATGGCTGTAGTCCAAGGCGACGAGTGTCACCATGTGATTGGCTTATGGCCGGGAATAAGTGCGAAGTGGCTAAGAAGTATCAGAGCAGTGCAACGAAAACATGATTGGGCAACGTCATGAAGTGACATGGTCCATCATGGAGTTGCGCTGTGATGACCTAAGATGTATGTAAGGTGATGTGACAAGGTCACGGTGTAGCTTGGGAACAGTCTCGAGTTATATGGCGTGACGTGAAGTGTGGTTATGAACAGAGTCCCATCGTATCAACAGTTGGGATGAACTGTCATGAGGTTCGGGTAGCACGGAGAGTCATGCTAGCTGGGTAAGAGAATGATGGTATCGGAGTATGGCGCTTGTCCATACGACCTGATGGTCAATGAAAGGTATGTGGGTCTTGGATGATAAAATGGTAAAGTACGTGTATTGTCTGGTTAGACACCTGTGCCGGACGGATTTACCATATATAATGGGTAATCTGTCCTATGTATGATGACACAGTAATTAAGCCTCGGAGTGGCTTAAAGCCGTGTGATGTGTACGGATGATCATGAGAAGTAGAGTGAGCTAAGATGCATGAGGGTAATGATGAAGGTACTATCTAAGAATGGGATGCATGACTTGGTTGGTCTAAGTTGTGCGTCGAGATGTGGTTAGTAAGAAGAACAGGACAAAGGTCCTAGTGTCTTAATTCTAAGATGAACATGGGTTCATCCTAGTGAATAAGCACTCGAAGTAGAACGTCAAGGTTGAAGGAAGTAGAGACCGTAATAGGTCTCTAAGGGTTTTTATCATAGTAAGAAATGTGAAAGAGCACGGTATAAAAGGAGAGTGTTCTCTAAGTAAAGCATAGCTCTATTTCTAGTCAGTTGCTTATGCACTAGATAGAGAATAACGTTAAGGTTATGTATGCATGTAGGTTGCCATTTGACACACGCATGAAAGGACTGTACGGTATGAACAGACTGTATGGTATGAAAGTAGCATGGAGTCCAGGTAAGTGTTACGTTCATACTCTTCTAGAGTTTTCTAAAGATATGAAAAAGAAAAAGAAATGTTTTTCCTTACAAAAACGAAGAAAAGAACTGGTCTCCCTTTCAAGGGCAGACGTTTTACGAAAAGAAGAACGAAAAGTAACGCATTTAAAGTATAAGTATGTACGGCCTCCTTTGGCAGCCCCCTATTTACGCATCCAAAAGTATTAACTGTATGCATGTGAATGGATGACTATACGTGGTATTTATTGTATGTATTTTCAAAAAAAAGACGATGAAAGAAAGATATTTTTCGGGCTCTCGCCCCAAAAGAATGTTTTCTCAAGAAAAGAATGTTTTTCTCACGAAAAGACGTTTTCCATGAAAAGATGTTTTTTCCATGAAAGCACGAACGAAATGAAAAGAAAGGAAAGGCATGCTCATGCACATGAAATGAATGAAAGTCGCGGCTCTCTAGAGCTGCCATGAATGAATGAACGTAAGAAAGAATGAAAGAAAGGCATGAGCGTGCATAAATGTATGAAAATACGTAACGGCCACATGAAATGAATGAACGGGGTACCCAAAATGAATGAATGGGCAGATTGCAATGCCGGTCGGTAGTATCTGGTAGTGCACCCAGTGCTGCATCCCTGACAAAAAGGGATTCCAACCAGTGGCCACGGGTGAATCCATCGGCCCAAAAGGCCGCTAACCCCAGCACACGAGGCATAACAGTGTGCACTGGCTTATGAAAGTGATAAGAAAAGAATGTATGAATGCATGACACTCTTTAAGAATTGAAGGCAGTAAAGGGGGAAGGTTTTACTCAAAGAAAAACACGTTTTAAATATGAAAACCCCCGTCTACTGACGTTTACGAAAAGAAAAATAATGTATGAATGCACGGCATTCTTTAAGAAATGGAGGCACTGACGGAGGAAACGTTTTAAGAAAAGAAAACCAGTTTTTAAAGAAGAAAAACCCCGTCAGTGATATTTCCAAATGAAAGCATGTATGTATGTACGTATAGTATGTATGGAATAAAAAAATGCATGATTGAAAACCTATGTTTTTTATATTTTAACGGTAGGAAGTAATGCTTACTGAGTATTCGACTCATTTTAGTTTTTATATGTGCCCCTCCCCCCACAGGAACTGAGTGAGCAGTACGCTCAGGAGGGACACGGCCAAAAGGAGAAGGGCACGGAAGTCTAGGCATGATGGTTTTAAATGTAAGAAATGCCTTTTTATTTTAAAGATTTATATCTTCCACTGTTTAAAACCCCAAGCCTCTTTTATTGTAAAAGTAAATTTTATTTTATAACGTAGAGTCTTGCACCCTGGGAAGGACTGTAAAAGATGTTTTAAATCGGACGGTAATTCCCGTCGTATTTTCTAAAATATTTTATAAAAATACCCACCACGAGGATGGGCGTTACAATATGAGCAGCACGTGTAGTGAATTTCTGTTAGATTTAACACTACTGATAGATGGAAGGGGGATTGAGAAGTTTTGAAAGTTTGAGAGTCCACTTTGATGTAATTATTAGTTTCGAAAACACATTGTGAATTGAATGAAAGTTCGATGGGACAAAGTGTAATTAACCCTTAATATAATATATGATCAAACAAATGTTCATATTTAAGATTTAAATTTTATGTTATAAATTATAATATAACATTATTTCATATATAATTATATATAATATTAAAAATTAATATATATATATATATATATGAACCGGTCCGTTCCGGTGCTGGAAAACCTAAAATAAAAACCGGACCAAATCAACCGGTTTAGGCCAGTTCTCCGGTTTATTTTTACAACCCTATTAATACCCTTTTTTAATGCCTTTTGCATCAGGCCAAGTATCTCGATAAATTCACAAAAATATTCTTTTATATACACCATTTTGTGGAAAGAATTGAAAATTATTTTGGGTGCGACAAACTTGTTGACTCAAATCCCTTCCCCCAACAACTACAAAGATTGCCTCTTCAAAAGGATTTAAATTAAAGTTTTGGATTCTATTGTGATAATCATTCCGATTTATATACTGGAACAAATTATTTTAATATTGTTACTTTCTAGTGTAGCATTTTGGAATTATATATATATATATATCTAATTGTATTTATATATAAGAATTGACAATTTAAAGAATAAATACATGTCTATTCTTTATAGATAAAGAGGCAGTTTGAGATCTTTTTTGGCACTTGGATGGACAAAATTACCCTCCAAGTTGTGGTATGACCGTAGTTTATTTAGTGTCCAGTTGGTAATTGCGTCTGAGGAAAGTACCCTCCACGTGTGTGCCTGTTGCAGCCATCCCGAATACCTTCTTGGTCATCCATGTTCATTCCTTTACATGTCAGTTGTTCACCAATTTTTATCCTAGTTTGAAATTGTAATACCTTGTGGATTTTTTATTTGCCCTGCTCTACATTCAAAACCTCGTTTTGTTACACGATGCAATGAGATAAAAGTTAAAATAAAATAAAATATTATTAAAATATATTTTTTTTAAATTTGAAAAAATTAATTTATTTATTATATTTTATATCAGAATTTAGAAAAGTTATAATGATTTATATGAGATGAGATAAGAAGGTTGTAATGATCTCATCTCATCTCTCAAACCAAACTAGTCCTCATTCAACTCTTCGCTCAAGGCCTAGTAAAAACTAAAAGGTAAAGTAGATAGCCCCCCGATGCCCAAGTGTCCACCGCCTTTGTCACAACCCCGCCCCTAGTGAACAGGGCGAGGCAGGACACTTACTTTCTTCTTTCTTTCATTTCCTTCCATTTAGACCTATGTATATATACGAAATGAATATATTGTTATTACTATTTTTTTTTTTTGTTTCTTTTGTTCTACACTGTGGTGTTAACATGGGATACGCACGGACATGACATGCTTGCACTCTGGGTTTCTAATCAAAGGGATGGAACACCTAATAGACATTTGATTCAACATTTCTGAAAAAAGGGACTCTCAGAGTCCGTCATTCAAACATCAACGTAATTGGTTTTCAAAATAAGAAGGAACTCAGTCCCTTCAATACAACCAAAAAGGTGGCAAGCCATCATATGAGGGGTTACCATCACCCCTCCATAGAGGTCACACCATTACCATCGCCCCACCATAGAGTTTACAACATATCCAAAAAGGAACCACATTGTTTAAGGTAAATAACCCAAAACGCCCCCAACATGGGACCCACCCTAAAACCTATAACCAAAATCATCATCAAACAACGAGCCGGGAAACTCTAAGCGTCAGCCCTTCCCTCCTCAGCAGTACCGAGCTCCACAGCTCCTTCATCATTACCTGGACGTTTAAAACATAAATACAAGAGTGAGTCTAATACTCAGTAAGCAGTACACCATGCTGTTGACTTATTCATCACATAAACTTTCTTTGAAAACATGCATACATAACATTTGCAAATTCTTGGCAATGCTTTCATGCATAAAAAATTCTTAGGAAATAAACCATACTTTCATACATAAACATGCTTTCTATGCTCTTTATCTTTTCACTTTCTTAGACCATTGCACACTGTTACGCCCCGTATACTAGGGTTAGCGGTCTTTTAGACCAATGGATTCGCCTGTGGCCGCATGTTAGAATCCCATTCCGTTAGGGCGCAGTATTGGATGCACTACCAGATACTACTACCCGGTATTGCCATCTGCCCATTCATTCATTTGGGTACCCCTTTTTCACTTAAGTAGCCGTTACGTATTTTCATACATTGAACATTCATTTCCTTCTTTCCTTTCTTTGCATTCTTTCATTTTCATTATCTTCTCTTAGTCCGATGCATATGCTTTTATTAAAAGGTTTCATGTCATGCTATATAAATAAATAAGACATTAGCTATTTAAACAAGAGCATGCATAAAAAATTTCATGATGCATTACCTTATACAATTCACACAATTATAAGTATTATGGTGCTTAACAAGGGCTATCAAGAAGGGCTTATACATAATATATTTTCATGTTTACTCTATTTCTAGAAGAACATTTGAAAAGAGTAAGAGAGGCATTCTTTCATAAAAGAACTTGTGTAAGGAGCATGGTCGTAGCTACTTACCTGCGAGCTTTACTTAATAGGTTCCTTTGAATCTTGAAAATAGATTCCTATTCAATAAAATGAGATAGACACATTAATATTTACCTTACTTGGAACTTAGCTAATCGATACTCTTACATGCTAACTTAAATTCTAAATCTTGGAATTAAGCGTTTCCTTAACCCATTAATCTACCCCACATACATAGCGTTAGCTCACCATTTTAAAATCCTCATCCTATACCATTTAAAGAGGCTCATGAAAGCACATTACCCATTGGTTGTCCCTTTTAATAGGTTATTGTTTACCACATAAGGATGGGTTGAAATCATAGGTTAAAACACACAATTAATGGGAATTTAAATAAAAAGGGAAAGGCACCAAGGAAGTATTTAAAATTTGGAAATTTTTTAGTGAAGGGGCATTGGACAGTTTTTACAATACCATTTTAGGAGATAATTCCATCAAAAGGCCAATGTTTGCAATTAAAATTTTTGTCACTTCATTTCAAAGGTTTCTCATGCTATCATCCATCTTTAATTGAACCAAGGTAAATTTAAACAAGAAAATAATGGGCTGATTAGGCTTCAATAGAAGGGTAGAAGGAAATTTCTGAAACTCTTGGACAGCCCATAGGCTTAGTGCTTTCATGCTTTTGAAACATCCTTTACTTAACCCAAACTTCAACCTCATAAATAAACTATCTTAAGGATATAAAAAACTTAGGAAATCATTTCTTATCTTCTAAAAATATATTATAAAGCATAAATATAGTAATTGGCAAACTCAAAGTTTTCAAGGTAAACTTACTAGTTTAAAGTAAAATCTTAGAAGCTTACTTAGGCCATAAGTTCAATAGGAAAGACATGCTTAAAAATCATAACTTTAACTCCATCTATGTAACACATAAAGGCATGGCTTAACAAGAATTAAATCATGGCTTAGCTTGATTAAAATGCAAGGAAACCTATCACAAGGTGCCTTGCAAACACACGGTTGGAACCCAAAAACAAAGCACACACACACACACGGTTGGAATCCAGAAACATAGCATCATATGGCTGGAATCCAAAAACATAGCATCATACAGCCGGAAATTTCTAGAAAATATAGCATGGTTCGGCACACACACACACATCACACTATTACCTTTCCATCCAACTTCACTTAGATAAGGTACGAAATAGGAAGAACAAAGAGGAAATCAGCACAGAAAACACTACACAAGAATCGGCTTGCACAGAAATTCCGAAACCCCCAAATATAATTGCTTAACCCACTAAACATGATTCCAGATTTCACAAGAAATCAAGAGAAAAACAGAGTATTACCTAGCTCAACAAGTTGCGAACTGAAGGAGGATAAGAGATCCAAGGAACCGAGCCACGAATTTCGTCCTCCTTGAAGGAGACTCAACCGAAACCCAAGCTTGAGAGAGGAGAATCAGCTTGGAAAAAGAAGAGGTGTGGTCGATCGGTGCTAAAGGAAACTGAGAGGGTCTTTTTCGTGTAGTTAGAAATGATCACACTTAGACTTGAAGAAGGTTTTCCTTGGCCTGCTCTGGAAGTCGAAAATGGCGTGTGGGAAAGAAGGAGAAGATGACCCAATTGGCTTAAAGGAGAAGGGTCGGTCAGCACTTGTGCATTTGAGTCAAAGCTTCCCTTGGAAGATAAGGAACGAACGGTGTAGATCAAGACTTGGGAGATATTTTTTCTTAGATGCTCATCCTACAGTGGAGAAGGTTGGGCCACTCTTTCAATTAAATAAAAAGGTAGGGGCTTAGGGAAATATATTATAAGATCTAAAAATATTCCCTTAGGTTATTTTAATGACCCACATAAAATATAAGAGCACACATCTTAAAATAAATAATAATAAATCTTTAAATCATAAAAGCCTTTACCTCAAAAATATTTACTTAAGAAATTAAATTAATTAAAGAAATGATGTAAGAACCTACGTAGTAGGATGCGAGTATTACAGCCCCTGCCCCCGCCTAGGCAGCACAGTCAACCCCGCCTGTAGGGAAGATCCGCACTCGGGCTTGGTATAAGCCTATATAATTTATATATAGGGAAAATATTCTAACAGGCTATTCTGATGATGCCTAAAAAACAGCCACTAATAAAATGTTGCCACATAGACTTCCTAGGAAACTTATCTTGAACAACAAAATACAAATGCCGCCAGACCCCCCTCTTCCAACCCCACTAACATCGTCCACACCAGATGTGTCGTTATTGCCCCAACGCCATCGTCTCCCTTTGTCCATCGTCGTCGCCCTCTTCACAAAATACATGGTTTTGTTTTACATTCAAAATCTCATTTTCTATCTCTGCAATTTCACAAGGAAACATTATGGCTCTTATTTGTTCTTCATTTAGAATCTCATTTTCTATCTCGTTCCATTTTACAAAATGCACTAAAATGAAGAAGAAAATGTGATTTACAAAATCCAATCGAAGAAGAAAATGTTCTTGGCAACCACAACAACAGTTAGCAGCAGAAGATACAGACAAATGCACTAAAATTGAAAGAGCTTTTTCACCATTATATGTTATGAACCCACTTGAGAAGCGATATGTAGAACACGGATTGATAGTGAAGGTTACAAGATATGAAATAAAGGAAATGGAATTTAGAAAAAGATAGCTACGATTTGGATGTTCGAGA